>OMPJ01020908.1:0-11749 GCA_900312935.1 Carapus acus
GTGCGCTGCAGTAGAACTGGGCTTCCTTTTGGGGGAAATCAGGCTTTTAAGCCCACCCAGGTCTGACAGAGAGATTGTTTTGGTGGAAATGCAAAGGCAAAATGTGCATAATACATCATTTTATTCTGGGCCTCACAAATAGGTTCAAAGTGTGTCAAATCAAAGATTTGATATCTCTTAAGGATGAATTGTTGGAAAAACTGGGAGGCATACTGTTTATGTCCAGTTTAGGGATTGTGTTCTATCTACAAAAACAGCTGGGATAAAACCAGCCTCACACAAAGTACACATAGTTATCTTAAAACCTTCAACATAAGACACCATGTTCAAAGTCAACATCGTTGCCCATGGATTAGCACATGATAAAAGTGATTGCACTCATAAAAGATGCAAGCATGTCAGAGTGTGCAAAATAATAGAACAATCTGCCAGTACTCTGAGGATATCAGCCAGGGGGGGAACTGTAGTTTCGACAACTTGCCAACTTAACGTGCACGTAGTCACTTCACAATGCAGATTTGTATAGTTCTTCAATGCACACTGCAGGTTTTGTGCAATCTTCTGTTCTATACTCGCTATGTTACTTGCTGCTAGAACGCTGCTATTGCCATACTGTGGAGTTGCCAAATGTGTTTTCACACACATGTTGGAAACAGTGTCATAGTATTAATAAAGTATTCTTATTCGTACTCTTTTGCTGAGTCAACTCCACAGATAAAAGGGAGATTTATCAGATGAAAGAATGGAGACATATTCAAGGCTTTTGTTTTGAGGGTTTTTGGACATTTGAACTGTTAAAACAGATGGATGGGCCATGAGACCCTTCATTGCAAAGCATATTCCCTCCAGGCAGGATGTTATGTTTTGTTTTAGTAATGTTAGCTTTTTCATCCTTGGTATCACTGTGCTGTCCTCAGAGAACACGGCTTGTCAGCAGATAAACATTTCCACATTTTCCTCAGCCTAGCATAGAGATGAGGGGGAAAGAGAGAGCGAGGGAATGAGTGGAAGATGGAGCATCGGAGGGGAAAAAGATTGAGACTTTCTACGAGGGGCTTAGAATGTTGGAGCTGGTGTGGGTGTGACCAGAGTGAAGCTAGAGTGGGTGGGAAGGCTGTAATATCCGGTTTGCATTTGGACAGTGTTGGTGAATCTGCAGTCGTGAAAACCATCCAGGGCCTGGCCTGACCAAACACTCACCTCAGGGGAGAGAAGGGTTCTTGTTTGCTAAGGCGACAAACTGAGCAGAGGTCAAGACCCGACGACCAGACAGATACAACTAACTAGTCTCAGGCAGCAACGAGCGTAGCCACACAAAAACACACACAGACACTCCTCACACTCAGGGCTTTGAACATTTCCCAAGAGATCGACAGCATTAAGACACATCTCCACATAAACCTCTACTGCGGGAAAAAGTTCAGCTCGTGAGCTCAGGTTTCAGCATTTGAGAGCCATGAGAGAAAGGAGAGATAGAATTAATTTCTTACTCTGAGCGGCCAGCCTGCTTTGATTAGCAACATCTGCGGGAGCCAGGCAACAATTAATGATTCCTGCCATTACATTCACATGGGCCTCTACCCTCAGAATAGTCATCATACTCGTGTAATGTAAATGACTTTAAAAGCATATTGAGAAACTGTTCACACATCAACACAAATTGTGTTCTGCACAGAACAATCATGTCAATCATGGTTGAGGTGTATCATCTTTCTTGTGTTTTCCTAGTAAGCACGGTGTGATACCCTTAGGTACAACAAAAAGGACCAAGAGTGCTTATTGTCATATATTAATAGTAAATAAAAGTGTATGTATCACTGTATTTGCAGTCTTGAGTCCATTTTCTACCTTTCTGTTCTCAGCCGCATAGAAAAACTACTGTCTAGTTCACATGAAAACTGAATAATTGAAGCAATAGGTTGCACATTGTAATGCAACTTATGTCTTCGGAGTATGACCTCTGCACACAACAAGTCCAAATCTTTTAATTTCAAATCTACAGAGGCTAGGATTGGCATCATGAATCCAGGTTGTTAGACAGATACTGTATATCACATGGAACCCGACATCATCACTGCTTTGGTCAGTATATCTCCACAGGGTTCTGAGATACATTCTCTTTTTCATGAGAAGAGGCTTCTGACCCTGGGATCGCATAAAAAGACCTGCATTGTTGCATTAACTAATGCGCGGTTACAAAATGTGAATGCCATCAATATGAAATTTCCACTTAAAGCTGCTGTTGTGGTGAGATATGGAAACTAAGAGGCTTGGAGGGGAGGCAGGTTTTTGAGAAGCAGATGAAATATAATAACTGATCCTGGAGGAGGTGAGAGTTCTCCAGAATCAGCATGTTTGGGCAATCTTGAAGAAAGACTTAAGCTACCACCAAGGCTAGATCTTAGGTGTTGTGTCGAGATGTGTGTTTCGCTGGAATAAGAATTCGGTGTGCAAACATAACACCTAAGTTAGAGTTTTCATCGTGATGTTTTCACACAGTGGGGCTGCCTGCTCATGCTGCAATGGAGACAGATAGAGTGTGGGATAGAGAGAGATGGAGAGAGGGGGAGAGAGAGGGGGGTGGAGGGAAGGAGGGAGGGATTAGTCCCTATGTGCAAAGTATCAGCTGTCGTGTCCAGTTAGCGCTTAAAGGATTTGTCAGTCTGCACATTGACGTGCACAGTAATTCGTTCATTGTACTCAAATTTCCACAACTTCATTATGTTCAAATATCCAGTAAACATTGTAATTAGGCATTAGCGCTACCTTTACCCAAGTGAAAGACCTAGATTACGCATTTTCAAAATGATGCATGTGAACAAGTAAGTGTGTGGATATTGCAGCAACTACATCTCTGATAATGAGGTAGTTGAGATGTGTATTGCTATAAGGCCACATTACAGTTCGGCCACAGGGGCACCCTATGTGCGATGTCCAGACACGGTGCAGATACCATCTCACACAAATGCAGTCCAGTTACACTAGTCCAGTTATCAATATGTGAAAGGCCATATGATTACATCCTAGTTCAGCTGGTGGAAAGACCAATGTTAATCAAACAATCAACATTTACAGTGAGCAGGGCTTAAATGGTGCCAAGCCATGACGATGCAGATGAAATTAGAGAGACACACACACAGCTTTTCCATCCTGGACCATCTCCCACAGCAACATTTCCCTCAGTCAAATTGCATTTTTACCCCATAACAAAAGTAAGCAATGACTGTCTCAGTCCGCACTAGCACCTCTCGAACGTTCAAGTGTTCTGGGATGAGACGGAAGAGGCTGGCATTCTTCCAGATTGGCGAATGCAAAAGTGCGGGTGAAGGTGAATGGTTGGCCAAGCACACACTGCATTAAAAAACACAATTCCCACAAAGCTACATATACACGTTGCATGAAATAAATCCAATGTGATGATGCATTTCTCTCACGGGTATGAATGGCCACACTTGAGACCTTAAGTCCAGCAACACTGCTTTACTCGCAGCTTATGCGTCTCGAGTTGCTGTCTGCCTCCTAGTCTGAGACAAATGAAAAACATCCTTTCCAAGGTTCCTATGGAAACTCTACACAGGAGCACTTTTTTGGGCTATTTATGGGTCTCCTGACAGTGCACTGAATCTTATGAAAGACAGTCATTCAGAATCCAAGCAATGTCCAGTTCTGGGAAAAAGAAGTCAGTGATGGGGCCCAAGGCAGCAGTAAAGCTAATGGGCTATCTCCCGAAAGGCAATGGGGGCGGCGGGAGGTAAGGATAAAACAAACAGAGATAAAACAAGAAAGTGGTGGTGAAAAAAATGTAGCTACTTGGCAGGATTTGAGAGGGGCGCAGAGGGGAAATAATCCATTCAAGCTTCCTAGGAGGTTGATTGTAAGACAACTCATTCCACTTGTTTCTTTTCCTCGCTACATGACAAATGAGATTCCGCACATTTGGCCTGCTCACAAAACACTTGCAGCAGTCTGGGAGCCAGATGGATGTCTGGATTTCATGTGGATGGAAAAGGGAGTTTAAAATTTCCGAGCCGACATCATCTCCTGTTGCTGTTCCACTTTCCCAGGTCAATGTAGGCATCCGTCCCATTTCTATTGCTACTACACAATAAGAGAGATAAGGGGAGGAAGAGGAGGAGTCATTAACCGCAGGAACCACTCAATGACTCCCTGTGCATCCACAGCCAGATTGTGAACTTGAAGTGCGCTATTGGCACTTGTGGTGATCAGAATCTCGACTACGCCCAAAGCTGTCCTTAGATCTCCGGTTTCACGAAGATGCACTTTGCCAAATCCAAACCCATATGAAGACTAAAAGGCCTTATTGGCAGGGCTGAATATAAACACTTCATACTTTAACAAAGTACTGATGCTGAAAAAGCTACAGATCATTTTCATGTTTATGCAGGATGGGAGTTAAGATTTACAGATGACCCTGTAAGAGCCCAAAGGAAGTGTACGGCATTCACTTTTTTAAAAAGCTCTCTTCTTCCCCACTTGTAAGAACAAGGGATCATACTCTTCATTTTCATAAAGTAGAACATTTAAATAGATAGGACAGAATAGATAGATAAATGACATTCAATCAATATGATAAGGGACAAGACAAATATTATATTAACAGGGACAAGAAAGATGAACAACATCATTAAGTACTGTCTAGACCCTTGTTACTGTGTTAAATTCGGGGGGTTAAACTGAAGTCACAGGGTGCACAAACTTGTTTGCAGGCACAGTATCCAACAAAAATATAACGCTGTATATCATCTTTAAACAAGAGAGGGTTTCAATTCAAAAATGTCACAGTGTCTGTGTATCAAGTACCAGTCAATATGAGCTGAGCTGAATACTAAACATTTCTGCACATTACACTCCACTGTGCGGGTGAAAGCCAGCCGTGTCTGTGGCCTTTTGTTCCACTCAGTCATTCAGGGTAAACCACCTGCTCTGCATCGGAACACTTGAACGATTTATTCATGACATTGCTAGTCTAGGGGGCATTCACAGGGAACTAAATTCTGTGGTTTACGGAAAATGTATTGCTACTCTGCAGCCACTATGGTTGGATTTTTTTCTCTTTTTCTTTTTTGCTTTTATCCAAGTGACAGCATGCCACCGGCAGGGCAACACCACTGGCTCTGATTACAGAAATATCATGCTCCACTGACAGTGACTAAGTTTGACCTAGAGGAGCAGGCATTTGACTCAAATGAAGAGGAGGCAATATCATCATCAAAACTCCAAAATGTGATCAATCATTTGTAATTCCAGTTTAGAAGACTTTGCATTTGTGAAACCAGTTTTATGGAAACTTTTATTGAAAAAGCTGACAGTTGGCAGATGGTGCATCCATCAAAAGCTGCGAAGTGAGACAGGGCTGAACAAACTGTGCGTGCAGCAGCCTGATTCAGAGAGCGTAAGCGATTAACTCAGAGGGCTAGGCATCAAAACATCATGCTTAAGGTCAAAATACTGTGCCTAGGCGAAGTCTAATTCATTTGGGTTAATTCAAAGGATGTTTTGTCATAAATCCAAAATTATACTTAAGTATGCTAGTCAGGAAATCGCAAAATTATGCAAGCAAAGTAATTTTGTAACTTTCATGTGATGTTTTGGACTTGCATTAGAACAGCACCAACGTTTTCGGTGTGATCTGTAAACAAGAGTCTTGTAAAAACGATGCGCCTTCACAATTCAGACTACATTGTTGAAAACTAGGATGAGAAATCCTGATGATATAATACATTTTATTTATCTATACATAACCTTACCATAAACAGATTTTGATGGAAATTGTTTAAAGCTTATGAAGTTATCAGGTTCTGGTGGGGAATGTATTAGCAAGAGCACCATCCAGGTGCTTTCGTAGTTTCCATTTGGACATCGTGCTTAACTGTGAGCGATTGGCTTGTGCCACCTGATATTTGTACAAATAGAGCCCTGATACATTGACACAAATGTGGCAAAGGTCCAGGCCACAAACAGCAAACCCCCCTCGGGCTCCAGAGGACAGCTCTGTCTATCTTTCCCGTTGAGAGATGGTGTGACAGTGTTTGTCCATTCCAACTCTAGCCCACCTCCAATGTAACGTGTATCTGCTAGTTTTCCTTCATCCCTTCAGGAAACTGAGAATGAGAACATGAGCCTGTGTGTTTGGAAGTTCTGCTGATTGCATTTTCTAAATACAGGATTGTGCTATGTGCATAGCAGAGTTTTGCACAGAGGAGGCTTCCATTTCAAAACAAAAGAACTTCAGAGGAGCTGATGGGCTGCAACATTAACAAACTCAGCAAAATCATTTCAGAATGTAAATGCAATCAGGTTTTCTGTGATTGAATACTTGCCCTGTATAAAGAGCATTGACACCAATGCAGTACAATGAGATGCCTCGCTAGGATGCAATTACCGTACATTTTTAAATACATGAGACATAAAGTTATCCAAATATTTGGGACATCAACAAAGAAATGAGTTGACTACATCCGACAGAGATGAGTCATGTGACCCTCAAGTGGCGGGAAATCCATAAACATTCCCTTTCAAGTGGATTGATGACTCATCGTAGAAGTCAGACTCAAACCCAGAAAAGCAGCTGAGGACTGTTTCAAACCATTTCAGAATTTGCATGTTAAAAGACAATATAAAGGCTTCAATTGTGTTAAATATGGAGTACTGCAATTTCTCATGATTGGCAAAACCAAGAATGTTGCCCTCATCTAGGGAGGCAGAGAAAGTATTCAGTCATGCTCTCAAGTTCTAGTTTCCCCAACTAGAACCTCATTCAATGCTGTGGTGCTGTGGCAGTTTCTGCAAGTCCTTCATGATGTTAGCTCCTGCAACATGCCTGAATTGAGCCAATTTTGCAAAGACAACTGGGGCAAAGTTCTATTGTGAAATTTCAAAGCTGCAACTGTTACCAGACCTATGCTGCTTCAGTAATTATAAAATATTAATTTCAATACTGTCAGTATTCACACATACGATGCACAACAACAGCACCCTATCGCATAGCTTTGCATTATTTGAACCTTGGCATACATTCACACGACAAATTATCCAACATCTTGGGAGGCTGACTGCAGCAGAAGTCAACGTTTAACTTAAAGCAGGTGTGTAACTGCATTCCCACAAACCCCTGTTTTCCCACTTCTGTCATTCAGCGGCAGGATTTGTCAGACAAAACCCCATCCATTCCACGCTACTGTGGCTCGTCACAATCCCACTGTAATAACATCAAGGGCCACCGAGAGAGGAGAGACAGGCCGCTGTCTATGAAATTAATCAATGTTTGTTGAAGTTAATAAGGCTCTCCTGGATGTTAACATTCATGTAAGCAGTGCAGGTTACACCGTGGAAAATACAAATGTCAGCTCCTTGGCGATGTGCCCTGGCCATTCAACACTATGTGGTCAAATGTTGCCCTGACTGCACACCTGTGTTTTTGTTGGTGTGGGTAGTGCCATGGGCCGTCCTGTGACTCATTTAAACAAACATTACACTAGCAACATCAGACCCAGCCCATAGAGGGCTTGGCGTGCGTTTGTGTAAAATGACTCAGCCCATGGTGTACAGTATTTGCTCTCTCATCAGAATTTGAGTGAGGATGTAAGTCGGTAGTCGGTGCTTGTGGCCAGATGTGGATCTGGAAAGAGTCCTTTTTCGCTGACAGCCCTTCAACCCCCACTACTCAGGTCTTTGTCCGCAACCCTCTCTATTCAAGTCTCCTTCAATAATTAATCACATGCTGTCAGTGAGAGAGACCCCACACATGTAAGGAACTTGCAATTGCTGTATCTAAAAGTTGTCTCTTCATTCCACTGTATTGCTGTATTCTTCTTGTTTCATTCGATCGCCTTCTTTATTTAAACTTCAAGAGAGGAGCTTAAATCTACTAAAGCTACTTTGAACGACATGAGCACAACTGGAAATAGGAAATAACAGCATTTTGAAAAAGGAATTTTCAATTGCTTTACATAATGGATTATGATTAATGTCAAATTTTGGATCTATTCTCACAAAATACACAACATGTATCGAGCGATTTTCCCGGGGCTGTGGATACACACGTCAGTTTGAGTTATACAATTGTTGATAGCAATGCATAATTTAAAGTGTGATGTATTTGTCAGCATTGCAGCCACTGTTGTCTCTGTGCATAGTCAGACTTATTTCCACTTAGACGCTGCACCATCCTATCTATGCTCTGTAGTCGATGAGTAAGATGCTATTATGGTAGATAGAAATGATGACAACAGCTTCAACAACTTCCTGCAGATTGGGAATCAAAATGATTGTTAGTGGGCGTTATGGCTGTCCAAGACATAGAGAATGATAGGGATAGAGAAATTAATAATCAAAATGACTACAGCACGTTCATATTAATACAAAAGCCCTCACACAGATCATACAGAATGCAACATTTTGTCTGCTGGCCTATTGCAGTGTCCCCCAACAGATGGGATTAAGTGGGTCGCCAGGGACACAAACCACTTTACTGAACCTCTGGGTGGTGGGGGGGCACAGAAGCAAAGCCTAAGTGCACACACGAAATGCAAAAGATTTGGGGATTAAGAGAAAATGAAGGCCTAACACATTTGATGTTAATTTGCCCTGCACGTGTCAGGACTATCTGTAATGCCCATCACTCACCCCATGGTGAGCCAAGAGCTGCTTCTGCTTAAAGACATATCCAGAGCAACCCTTGGGAGGTCAGAGGCCAAACAACTGAGAACACAACTCCCAGCAAATGAGGGCTCGGCCTCGGGGATGGGAACTGCACACTTAACATGCCAGCAGAGTAACGGCCCATGGTTGACCAATACTGGCCCACAGATCACAACAAAGAGTGAGAGGTCAAACTGCTCTATAGAGGTGGGCAGGTAGGGAGGGAATCTTTGGAATCGTGGTTGGAGCCCACACTGGATTTGCTGTCTAACAGCTGACAAAACAGTTAAGGAAATCAATTCCTCTGGAAATGTGGTGAACAGAAATTTGGTTTAGACATACATCATAGTAAAACTTGGCCAACAGCTCAGATAAAATTACCAAGGATTTGGCAGCATCGGCGTTATATCACAAAGTAAATTAAGAGCCGATGACAATCACTCTTGGGGCTGACTCTTAAACAAACAACAGATGATTGAACAGTTTTAATCATAAAACCTTAGCCAATGGCCCACACACATACAAGGAGCGGTAAATGCCTGTATTTGCCAACACAGGTGTGGCGGTGCAACAATATAGAGGTCACGACTGCTTCCTTTGCTATTATCAAGCTACAAGTCATAGACTGGGTAAGCAGAAGGGTGGGGGATATGAACCAACACGACATGTGAGACCACCCACACTTAAGCTTGAAAAAAGGCACTGTACAAAAAAAACAGCCTCACAAAGAATAACTTCCGTCTGTGAACGAAACCAGAGCAAGTGGTGAAATGTTGTGGCAAGGGACAGTGGGTGTTAAGAGACATGATTTACTGAAACACTTTCGTGCCCCTGACCACTAGAACTATGGTGTGATTCCTTGGTCCATGCTAGATAGAGAATATTCCAACAATATGTAGACTTCCACAGGTGAGTCAGCTTTGGGACTATCAGTTACAAAGGCCAGTCGCCGCCGTTATGACTATCACACAGCTACAGATTACATGCATGAGAGCCAGACAGAGGGAGCAGCCAGGAGGTGCATGTAAATGCATGTTGAACCTAAATGAAGGTTTAGTCAGAAGGGTGGATATGAGCTGGCAAGTAGGACAAGATCAGACAGGCCTGATGTTTAGAGGGGAAACAGTGACCTGCAAGTAGTCATGGCATTCCTCAGAGATGTACACACAGTAAAACAAAACACCCACTCTGTCTGGGGAAAGAAGCTGAGGGGGAAAAAAGATGGAACAAAGCAATCTGGGTCTTTCTGCAGTGCGACAAGGCAGGAAAAGAGAGGCCGAGAGTGAAGATAACCAGCACTCCGTGACCTGGGAAGCGATGGTCAACTCAAGACAAGAATACATATTCATAACGATGGCAATTACTATAGCTCTATACTCTCTTCACAGATGTTGCAGGATATGTTGGGAATTAAGTGATAAGCGAACAATAACTGCCAGTTTCATTTTCAACCCATCGTTCATGGTGTAAAACTGTAGTTAATCGTTACACATTTTTTACACTTCTGTTTAGAGACACATTGTAGAGTTTTAAGTGTTACCCAAGCCTTTTAAGTGATCCTAAAGAGACTGGGTGAATTGAGTGTCACTACATCAGCATACACGCCTTTTGCCAAACAGAGAGGGACACGAGTCACTGCTCCAAGAAGGTGTTTAGTTTTCTCCAATGAAAGTCAGCAGCCAGGGAAACTGGAGAATAGGAGACACAGTCCACCCACTGTCTAATGAACTCTAATCTCGTTAGGTTTAACAGGTTCAGTTCTTGCGCCGTCTACAAAGTTACAGCTACTTCTACAACTCTTCAGGCCAATTGAGTGAGCAAACTAAAGCCCACTTGAAAAGAGAAAAATCTCATTGGAGAGCAAGAACAGTGAGTTTGCCAATATGTGGCCGGAGTGATGGTGTAATAAAGGGGTTCTGTCACACAAGCAGAGGTCAGCCAGCCGGCCAAGAGTAAAGCCTTGAACAACAATATGATGTCATCAAAGAGTGCCAACATGACTCATTGACCTCAGCAGAGGGAGGAGCGCAGGAATTTTAATGATACCTCTACATAGGGAACGACATTTGTTTCTGTCTGGAGGAATTAGTCACAAACGTGCATGGAGCAACAACAACGTGGAGATGCTGAATATTCAAAACTATTTTTGGGTGTAAATGACCAAAAATCTGCACTCTTAAGCGGCAGCATACTAGCGACGAGACAACAGGTGGGTTTTACTTTGTCATCTGAATAAACTGAAGGTAATAGACGTCAAGAGAAATAATGGAGGGTGAGAAAAAGAACTGCAAAGCGTGAGGGGGCTATAAAATAAGAACCTTTCCAAAAAAAGACACTCAATGTCTTGGATGAGACAATGGCCTAATTACATCCCAGGGCACTTAGGAGAGAATAGCGTCTCATTTACCACCAACAATGCACGGAGACTGGCAGGAAAGTCAATGCGCAGAAGCGCGCGCGACACGTACAAACACACGTGTGTGTACATATACATATTTCACACCCATATATTGTATATAGAGCTCCATCTTCAGGCTGCACGGCTGGCTATCTAGAGTGCTGCGATCACCGCAGACTGTAGTGAGGAGAGCTAATTCCTCTCCCCTCCCCTTGTTGCCTATGACCCTTGACCGCCTTAACTCCTGAACCCTGACCTTTGCCTACCAGAAAGCTCCGACGGTTTTACTTGCACAAGTGCAAAAACACACCACTAAAGGAAACATTTCTATACATTCAAACAATCAAAGCAGTGGAAATCAAAGTTTAAAGAAACACACGCACACACACACAAATGCACAACATAGCGATGACACTCATTTACTGAGTTCGCTCTCAACATGAGCAGCTGGACAGTCACAACTCTGCCCCACTCAACCCCCACTCCCACATCACAGAAATGCCAAGGCTGAGGACAGCTTGCGGAGAGGCAGAAAGCTGACTCTGCTAACCCCAAAACATTTGTCCGTTTTGGTGAGGACACCTTTACACTCATTGTCTCCCGTCTCTCTCTCTCTCTGTCTCTCTCACACACACACACACACACACACACACACACACACACACACACACACACACACACACACACTCT
>OMPJ01020908.1:23249-48017 GCA_900312935.1 Carapus acus
TTTCCATAATTCCATTCCTTAAATTAAACTTTCATAGATTATAGATTTGGGTCTGATTCAGATTCAGATTCAGATTCAAAGCTTTATTGTCATATGTTCAGTATAGAAACAAGTTTCCAAGGAAATTCTCACATTGCGGCCCGGCATGCGTCAGGAAACAATACAGATAAATAAATAGATAATGATGAAAATATGAATGCTGATGAAAAAATGAAAATAGATAATGCCCCTCATTTCCCCCGGATGTGTCTGAATGTGGTGGTTTGTGAAGCTGTGACTCCCACCTCACTCCTCTGTTTCTGGATCTCTGCCAGATTCTTGAATCTTCTCTGTTTGATAATCCTGTGAAGCCCTCGGTCATTGTTTTTGCTGCTGCATTTTCTCTTGCCACGTCTTGCCCTTCGACCATTGATATGCTTTGACACAGCACTTTGTGAACAGTTAGCTTCCTTAGCCATGAACTTTTGTGGCTTCCCCATCCCATGGAGGGTATCAATGATGGTCTCCTGGCCAGTTGTCAAGTTCCCCACATTGAACCGAACTGAGACAGTTGAACCAAACTCAAGCAATTTCATGACACCTGGGGAAACCGGCAATAGGCTGGCAACCTGGCTGTATTCCCTGCCTCTCCCCCAAAGAATGCTGGAATAGGTTCCAGCAGATCCCCGTGACACCAAAGGGTAAGAAGTTGGTATGAAAATGAGTGAATGAATGAATAAATGAATGAGGAAACTTGCTCAGGTGCTATAAGTTTGTAGATGATTAGTGTTTGACACTCAGTTTAAAACATTCATGCCCTGCACAATTTAGGCTGATTTCTTCTGTGTTCTAATTTTTGAATTCCTGTTTTCATGGGTTTTACAAGCTGGAAGACCAAATTATGTCAAAATACACAAGTAAATACAAGAAATTGTTGCATTGTGGGCCATGATTCTATAATTGATGAAAGTTAAACAATAAGTTCTGAGTGAAATTATGGAAAAAAACTAACTTTTCCATGATATTTAGATTTTTTTGAAAGGTTGTGTATGTACATATATGCAGTTACTCCCAGCACAATACTCAGTTTTTAGCCATTCACTTCATTTTACATGCCAACTGAGCCACTGCTGCTCCAAAACAACAACGTTTCTAGGTGGGACCAAACACCAACCTTTCAGTAAATAGCCGCATATGCTAACTCATTGCGCTACAGAGACAATGCTAACATTTCAAGGAGGACCTGAGGTGGACTTGTCTGGATTTTACCTTGTACTGGGCAATGCAGGGGCAGGTTTAGGGGCCGAAACAACTTGAGGCTTGCAAGAAAGAGTAGAACAAGGATCCAATTTGTCAGGCAAGGCAGTGACACTTACAATATCAGCACCAACTACTCCTCACTCCTCATACCTGCAACCGAATGGAAGATTGCTGCCGACCTCTGCCACCAACTCAGATGTCCCCCCGGATATCACCGCAACCTAGCTATGAGCCAGACATTGTGACCAGGTGTGTCTTGGCAAAGGCAGTCATCATAACAGAGCTGACTGTACCACTGAAGGAGGGAATGGAGCTTACACAGTTACACTGGATACCCACCCAGCGATTACTGAAGTCGCTTTGGAACACAGGCTCCAAACTAAAGGCTTAGCAGAGAAGGTCAAGACAAAGAGGTTTTGGCTTTTGCTCAGAAGGACAGGGTGTGGGGAAAGCAGAGGTCCTCAGGTTGACTGCAGGGTTGCTCCACCACCTGGAGGTGTTCTTGGTTTAAAGCGGCGAAACCCCAGTGAAGGGTGGTCCTCAACCAATGACCTGCAGCCAATGCAACAGCACTGTGCTTCAAGCAAAAATTCTCTGCAATATTACGAGCATTACTTCAAGTACTCCACAAGGTACTATAACTGCTGAAAGCACTGCTGCAGTGGCCCCTGGTTTAGGGTAACATGGGTGGCATATTCATGCAGTCTCTGGAGTTCTTCCACACAAAAAACATAGTGACACAAAATCAATATTAGCTTGTGAGAGACTGATTTGATTTATGTGGCAGCGATGGAGGTTATAAGATGAAACAGGTCCAACAGGGGTTTTTGAGCAGGAACAGCTTTTATTAGCGGGTTAAATAGCAACTGTGTTACCAATTAACATGTTCACAAAAATAATACAAATGAACATACATGTCCCGAATGTGTGCAATCATCAAAACACTGTGAAAGATGTGAAGAATGTGTATCAGTGTAGTTGGCACCAATAAATTGAGCAATTTATGATTGGCAATTCAAAAACAATGGCATGCACTTGTACATCCATATGTATGGTCTCCACATTGAGTCTGTGTAAATTTCCACCAATAAACTGTTACAAATAAAATAGAATTAGAAAACAATATTAAACATTTAACAAAAACAAATGTTTGTCTAAAACAATCAAATAACTGATGAAATAGCTGTGTCTTTACACACCCAGGAATCATTAAAGTGTCAATCAACAAAGATAGTTTTCATTTGATGACCGTGAGCTCCTGTTCTTCAAAATCTCACAGCGTTTTCCAAGACGGAGCAGGCCCAAATATCTAACATCCACCAGCTGAAAAGGTATTTTTTTTTATAAAAAGCCTGAAACTCTGAGATAGATATTAAATGCCCTTAAACAAAAAATACATGTCAATATTGCTTTGTGAAACTAAATAAATAATATAGACTATAATTATATTTAGTTACTGTAGATTTTCCTAGAAATGCTAAATGTTGGAAAACACATTCATCAATGAAATCAGATGAACAATGTCAATGGAATATATTCAAAATAACTCTCAAAACCTTTTGCAAATCCCTGGAACCCAAACCACGCAGATCCACTAATGTAAATACTAACACATAAAGGTCTTTTACAAGAGTTCAGACAAGTGCACATGGAACAGGTCCAGCTTTGCATTAGACGTCAGAAAGAAATTAAAATCTCCACGAAACCATATCAGGGAACATTGCTCACAAAAATAGGTTGGATTAACCCAAATGCACAAACACATTCAAACACACACACACACACACATACACACACACACACACACAGGCACTGACCCACTCCTTCAAGCCCAAAACCTGCACAGGCTCTTCCTGGTCCGAGCAAGTGAACAAGTGCACTCCCAGAGGGCGTCCTTACTCAGGCCTTGGATACTGTTGCCTGCCCTACTCCCCGTGCATGTCGGGCTGGTTCGGAGGGTCCTGCCGAGATGGAGGTTCTATTGATGTGGCAGATAAGTCCAGTGTTTTCTCGATTGTCCCTCCTGTCAGGCATTTTCATACACTCCAAAGAGGATCTTGGGCAACAACTTGGGTTATATTTTGACTAATAAAGGACAGTGATGTGCATCTGTGTGAGATATGGGTACCTTATCAGTGGGCAGGCTGGGGTGATAAATGAAAGTACACACCAAGATCAGACAACACCAAGATTTTCAACCCAAAAGAGTACAGAGTGGGTCTTCAAAACAGATGGCTGGGTGGCTGGCTGGATGATTTGGTCATTGCATATTTGATGGTGGCAAAGTAACTGAATTTTGTCTCACGAGTTCATGATGCTGATAGCCAGCTGCTTGCCTTAAATACTTTAGGCTTAAGCACTTCAAAACAAGAGAAGATCACATTTTGTTCCTCACGGCTTTGGCATAGATGTTCACTCGTTTTGTCCTTATTCTTATGATTGTTGGTTTGTTTGCTGTAGTAAAAATGTGTAAAATGCAGTAGATCTGAGGTCGTTTACAGATGTCAGCGCTGTAGTGCGCGTGTGTCCGGCCCCAAAGGCGCTAAGATTGCGCCTCTAGTGACACCAGCGCCTCGGTGTGGTCAAGATATGGTATAGCAGTCTAAATGTAAAATGCCTGACCCAGGGTACACGACAATTTATCATCATTATTATCATTATCACTATCATTATGATGTTCAATATAACAACAACAACAACAACAATGACGACAACTACAACGACAATGACAATAATAACAAATGATAATAACATCGATTAATTATTAAATTTTTTGGTTGCTGTAGTTGTTGTCATTCTACAAATTTCCCATTTCAGATCAGCTCCATTTGGCTCTGTCACGAAGGGGAAGTTCAAGTTATTGTGACAGAACTACTGTGCCTTGGATTTTGTCTGAGACATGCTTTTTGTCAGAGGAATTGCATTCAAATAGTTAAAATTCTATAAATGCCTTCTACTATTCTTATGTATGACAGAATGCATCATGCAGTTATTGCAGAGCTGGCAGTCACAAAATGTGTCAGTTATTTCCAAATGTGGGAAAGGTAAGAGTTAGTGATAATTTTGCAATCTCATAATTGTTTGGTTGTAATCACACATCATTAATATTGTTTCAGAATTGTTGAATTTGGAGCGTCTATCATGTAACATAGGTGACAATAAGGTTTTGATCATTAGTGGTCCTAGGATGAGACTGATAATTTCCATTGTCAGAATTCCAGAAAAAAATTCACTATGTCTGGCTAATTACATGGCTGTCTAGATACTCATTATTTATCTAACAAAAATGACCACAATAATTGTAGTTAATTGTAGTTGCATTTGTAAATTTTTCACAATTTCAATCTTGATGAAAAGTAACATCATCTAATGTGGGAGGGATGACTAAATATTGCTTGCACAGCAGTTGTTAAGATCGATTCTCACAGACTTGCTTGTTTGCGTCAAGGAAGAAAAGGAAGTCAGCAGAGTGAAAAAGGTGCACCAAATACTTAAAACTGACAAGGAAAAAGCGAAATTCACCATTTGTGCAAAACACAAAGGGGTAAAAAAAAGGCAACGGATGAGAGTGCATTTATTTTTCCGTTTATAAAGATAAACAGCTTCCTGTCTCAACTGAGTTTAATTGTTTCCTGCCTCAGAATCTGGACCTGGAAAAGAAACAAGTCAAAAGTGAACTTTTGACTCCGATGTCAGTGAGAGCTTCTTCTCCTTCAGTCTCTTGCTGTCGGGGAAAAGACCGAAGAGCCTCCAGGCGAAGACAGGCAGGTTAATCGATAGCTTTATCCACCAGGCTGATAGGAAGCTGAACTCTCTGCCAGCTTTCTTTTCTGCTTTTCTTTCCGCACCTTTACTCTGCTCCCCTCCGACACTGGTCTAATCTATCCTCCCATACACACACACACTCAGCCACCTACTTCACTTTACTGAGCCACCATTTGCACTGCCATTTGCACTGCAATTGCACTTGGCACTGCTACTGTATTTACACTGTCACTGTATATATTTTGTATTCCCGGGTACAATGCTCCTTACATTCCACGTTTTTATATATACTCTACACAGTGGATGAGAGAGAGAAAATTTCAGCCCTCTGTATTTCTGTACATATATAGGACCTGATAATAAAGTTGACTTTAACTCATAAGAGAAGATTCACTGTACTCTCGGCAAGTGGATAACGAACGTTGTTACATTTTATCACAGGTACCTTTAACAAATCTGGCAATGCACTGGGTGTTGTTGGGCAACATCTGTGGAAAGTTTTAGATTGCGTGAGGTTGTTGTGAGATAGTCACAGTAATTTGAATTTAATAATAGCATGGGATGGGAGTAGATGTAGTAGTCTGTAGTTTAGACATTCTAAACTACAAATATGACAATTTTATTCTTGTACGTCTGTTTGCAGATTATGTAGCACAAGGCATGTTTCTGTGCATGTGTTACATGGATTCTGTTTTTATACACTGTCACTTCTTTATTTGGTGTGTGCACTGTCTTCCGCAGTCACAGATAATCTCTGTATAGCACTTCTGACTAGAGATGTCCGACAATATCGGCCCACCGATATTATCGGCCCGATATTAGCATAAAAATGTAATATCGGTATCGTTTTTTGTTTTTGTTTTTTTTGCTTTAAAACCGATAAAATAAAAACCGATAAAAATACAATAATACTTGCGTTACACTGAAATAGTGCCTATGCGCTCCTGAAGCGTTTACCAACGCACATATCGGTATCGGCTGGTATCGGTATCGGTAAATTGAGGGTTGGACAATATCGGCATATCGGATATCGGCAAAAAAGCCAATATCGGACATCCCTACTTCTAACACATGCATGGTATGTAAAAAAACGTCAACAACACATCCTGAGAAGCATGTTTTGGATTCTGTTATCAAATTTTCAACATAACTAAATGCGTGAAATACACTTGCCACAAATATTTGCTCACCCATCTAAGTAATTGAAAATCAGGTGATCAAATCACCTCTGTGGCCACAGAAGTATGAAATAAAGTACCAAGGCATGCATACTGTTTCTACATACCTTTGTGAGAGAATGAGTCGCTCTGGGAATGCTCTTCCCAAACTCAGCAATTGGGAATGACAACTCAGCCACTAAGTGGTAGGCCACGTACAGTACATTGACGGAGTGGGATCGGTGGTTGATGAATTGCACAGTGTACAGAGGTCACCAACTTTCTGCAGTGTCAACTGTGACAGACCTCTGAATTTCATATGGACTTCAGATTTGCTCAAGGACAGTGCGTACAGAGCCTCATGGAACGGGTTTCACTGTATACATCAGTAAGTACATTGCGGTCCAATTTCTCGTCTCAAACCGAGATCGAAACTGTGAGGATACTCTGAAAAAATATCACCAACTAACTAATTCACCACAGTTGAATCATTCAGAATTGATTCTGTTCAACGGAAACTCATTTGTCAGTGTGTTTGGCTCAAACGTAAGAAATCGACTGATACACGTTTTTTTGAGCTGCGTATCTCTGCAGTCATTTCTGTTTAGTGCTAGGATTACAGCTCCCATAAAATCTGTGTGTAAAATCACTCACGAATCCAGCTACAAAAAGGAAGTTTTTATTTTGGCTACAAGTCAATATGTCGTCAAATTAGATTATAAATGACACTACATTAGATGAAACATCACAGCCATGCACTTGGAATGCAAATTAAGTAGCACAACATAAAATACAATTAAATCAAATCAAATCACTTCATTTGACATAAAGTGATCACTAAAACATAAGTCAACAGACACAATACAGCACAATTCAGTGTTAAAATTGAATTAATCGGATCGATGATGATAAAAGAAATTGTCCCGGACTCAGAGAGATTCCGATCTTGAGGAGCAGCTGTGTCATGAACTGCCATTACTTGCTTCATTTATTGACAGGAATCTGAGAAATGAAAAGAGAAAAAGAATTAGGGCACATTGATCTATGAAGTTGGACGCCGATCTTAACGCTGTCGTCTGAGTCGTTAGCAGCGAGGGGGGGCATGCACCTAACTTTACGCTGTTGTCTGTGAGTGAATCCTCAAGAGGTGGGAGAGGGGGGATATTCACATTTATTTACTGCTTTTTCGAAGCCCTGCGGGGCTGCAATGTGACATTCTACCTCTGAGGTAGCACTGGCGAAGGGGGCCCAGAGGAAAGTGGGTAGCTGTCTTCTTCCCTCTTAAAGCATTTGTCATCTACCCCCGCACCAAAATCACTAAGGAGAGGAAAAGATGGGAAATTATGCCATTCTTAACTGATATGAAAAACCAGTTTGAAGAGAAGATGCTAAAATTGAATTGAACTGAACTGAACTGAATTGAATTGAATTGAATTGAATTGAATTGAATTGAATTGAATTGAATTGAATTGAACTGTAAACAAAAGGAGAATACCATTTGTAGAAAACAGGGACAAAACCCTGAAGAGACATGACAGAAAAACAAACCGGCGTTTGTCAACGTCCAGCGCCAAACTCTGCTCATCATGCCTCAGGGCTGCGATTGCCACTGAAGAACCCTGGCAAGCAAGAGGACTCAGATTCAGTTGTGTACAGAGAGCAGGGCAGTGAGAAAAAGGGGTTCCTCTGACCTCGCTTGCTCCTATTGGAGGAGAAGGGCTCTGAGATGCAAGTCTATGTTTGTGGTCCCCGTAGAGCTTCCTCCCCAGCCAATGTGTAACTGAAACAAAAAGAAAACATGGGAAACGTTCGGATGTCTACCGAAAACATACACAAGAGAAGGGTCATGATAAATCCTGAATTGGTTCTGAGAAATTCTGGGAAAAACTGACACATTAAAGCATGATGGTTACAATGTCCAAATCTATGCACAATATATGGTTTTCATTACTTGCAAAGTGTAGGGCATGTTTTGACCAAAGATCCGAGATGAAAAGAATCTGAAGGATTTCCTCTCACCGTTCTCACTGCTTTTCAAATCCTCCCTCAGCCTGACAACCTGATGGCAGAAATCAAAATCACAGTCAATCAAGTCATTGCTCCTGTAGTTTGCTGTTCTGTGAGAGTCAATGAATGCAACTTTTCGTGTCAAA
Source organism: Carapus acus (assembly GCA_900312935.1). Lineage (NCBI taxonomy): Eukaryota > Metazoa > Chordata > Actinopteri > Ophidiiformes > Carapidae > Carapus > Carapus acus. The sequence continues at coordinate 31,564 of OMPJ01020908.1, forward strand.
CCTGCCTTACAACAAAGACATTGTCAAAAGCATATTACAACATCTTAGTTTCAGTAGAACAAAACTAAACTAAACAAAACACATAAAAAACTCTAAAATATGAAAATTCTAATGCAAATGCAAAAACTTCACATAACTGAAGTTTCTAAGTCAATGGTTCGATGCGTTTGATGGTGTCTTCCATGTTGTTCCTCGGTAAAGACAAATTTACCACATCTTCACAAATAGAATCAAAGCATTACACTTATACATACAGTTCAAAATTTGGCTCTACTGTCTACCATAGACCAACCATCTGTTGCACCGTCCCTCTGTAGAATGTCACTGCCAAAATGAAACACCTGCCTGCATGTTGCTTTATAATTTGATATACTGTATAGGTGTTATCAAAATCTAACATTTTTCGCCTATTCACTCACCAGCTGCTCCTTCTCACGACACTCAGCTTTCAAGATGTGGTTGTCCATCCTCAGCTGAGCCACTTCTTCCTTTAAGCGTTGGCAATCCTGTGCAAACAACAACAACAGACAACTGTGTATTTTTTCAAGAGCAAAGAAAGTCACAAAAAATATGACTCATTTCTGTCTTTTGTCTTGAAAAATACGTTAAAAGCATTATAAAGATGCCTGCAGTATGGGGCAGCTAGTGCATTATGTCAAAGGGGACTCATGAATTTATCCCTTCTTTTGAAATTGATTTATTCACTTTGTCATTATTCATGTTTTTTCCACCAGCAAAGTAGACATCCTTTTATTTAAAAACTAAAAAACAAAAATGCACACACAGTCATAATCATTCAATTAATTTGATCTTTTGTCATCCAATGCATTTTATCTGGATCACACCAAAATCAAAACTTGAACAATAAAATACAGGAACAAAATCTAAACAACATTACGGTGAACGTTTAAAGTTCGCAAAGGCTGGCAAGTGTGTCTTCTTTCTTCATTTGTAATGGATCATTGGCATGGCTTCAAAAAGAAAAAAAGAGGAGAAAATTAAATAAAACTAAGAGAAAATGAAAAGAGCAAGATTTTGGCCCAGCTGAAAAGAAGACAAACTGTGGCCACACACCTGGTGGGCAGAGGTTAGCTGTCTGGACAGAAACTCCGTCTTGGCCTCCAGTGCACGTTTCTCTGCCTGTGTGAGGCAGAAAACATTCCATGTCACTTTGGTCTTCATTTATGGTGGCAAAAGTGAAGCTTACTGACTCCATCAATCCCCCATATAGTAAGAAAGGAACATTGTTTTGTTCATTTAGGGGTGCCTGCACTTTTCTGGCTCATGAGCTACTTTCAAAATGGCCAAGTCAAAGAGATCTACCTTCCAAAAAATACAATAAACATCTTAAAATACATATATCCATACATCCAAATATTTACATGTAAACACACACAAACACGCACGCACGGACGGACACTCAGTTTTTTCATGGGCATTAACGTTAACATCTCCTCTTATCCACACCATCCGTGTGAGAACGCACAACTGGTCTGTGTCACGCAAGTCCATATATTGGTCCAACTGTCCGATTACAGTGAGGAAATTGCAGTGAGCAAACTGCAATGTCTGTCCAAAGCTGCTGGGTCTGATCCTGGTGTATCTGTAGTTCTTGACAGCATGCCTTGTTTTTTTGTCTTATGTGTATGTCAATGTCGTTCCTTCATCTCTCTCTTTCTTGACTCACTTTGTGGTGGGAAGTCAGTATCGTAGCGTTTATGGACAGATCAAAAATGCCGCTCCTCTTCTTCCCTCTTTGTTATTGCCACGGCACACTGACAGATGAGGCAGATGCACTTCGAAAATGACAAAGTGAGCAAAACTCTTCCTCCCACTCGGTATGACAGTGTCTCGTTTTTGGCTTCTTACTTTGTCTCACTTCCCCACTCATTCTTATACCCTTTCTTAAGTTAAAGAGACAAAACGAGCAGTAGAAATTGGAGGCTTACTTTGCCTTCAGTTTTTACAGTCACAGGAACATGGGCATTCACAAATTAGCTAGAACAGACTTTTTGAGTTTGTAACCTTACAAAGCATCAGAGAGAAATATTTCTAACCAACCAAGCTTTATTTGCAAAAAGTCAAAAGGGCTTGAAGTACAGTTTCAGCATTCAAGGATAATTTGCGTAAAAAATGCACGCAGTGACTCCTGGCTGGTGATCATCCCCCAAGTCCGACTGGAAAAATCTAGAATCCTACAGTATGATTGCTCCGTGAATGGGAGACTGGACAGGGGGATGCACTGAGTATGGGTGTGAGGGACTCCAAGGAGGACAGAGAGAGTGAACTCAGAGAGCCAGAGGACGCTGCTGGTGAGGAATAGATACTCATAGATGACAGGGAGAGAAAGTTGAACTGTTTCCTGTTTTACTGTTTAGATGTTAGAGGTCCACTGGAAAGGCATGTGTGATTATTCCTCTAGGTCAAATTCTGTCAATGTTTTATCGGGATTTTTGAATGTGATGTAAAAATGTTGATGAAACCAGATTTTGTCATCAAAAAGCCTTTTTGCCTTTTTGTGTGTGTTCAACCACAATATTGCAGGCAGTGCAGTTTTCTTGCAGTTTCTCTTTTTTCTCTCATGTAATACATCTGGAAACTGACTAGAAACTTAAGCGGTGATATTTGGGGGTGAATGTGAGCATTTTGCATATCATGTCTTCAGCAATTTAAGCATCAATGAGAAAGTCACATGTCCACCAATTTTGCAGCGCCTGGCAGAATTGGTGGTGATTATTTGCATTTGCATAGATAATAGCATTGTGATTTCCTGGAGGGACTGCTTTTTGAGGAATCAAACCCATACAGGAAAAACATATGCTTGCGATACACAAATGCAATGTGCGGTATACAAAGTTAATTCATTTAATTTGGCCAATTTCACAACATATCATGGAGCAAAGTCATATTGTTGTGAAAAGAATGCCGTCAAGAGCAGCTGCTGAAGTTCAGTTTACGAGGTTCTGAGTGTGCATCTCTCACGGCGATTTCAGAATTTGGACCAAATCATCCATCAATGACCAACCACTCATTTCTTAAAATCACAGTTTTCACACATCTTAAGATTTTGTGTAATGACTTGTCTGACCTTCATAAAGGAGACACATGTCTCTGAAGAATCATTGCCCTCATGGTAAGTGAAGACTTCTGGCCCATCCAGGCAGACTGACATCTGCGCAGGGAATCTGTAGGGCAAAAAAAGAACGAGTTGGTATTTATCTGCAGAATATTGTTAACCCCCACCTTCTACTGAGGTTGCACCTGCAGCCCTTATGCTTCCTGTTATAGAACCTCTACTAACAAAGGAGAATTTGGATTGGATCCATGCTTCTTCAATAAAAGTATGCCTATTTACAATCTACCTGTCCTCTCCAAAATCCTTGAGCATGTACAGTAGTTGCCAATCGGTTTACTGTCGGTAACCTAATTAAGCCCTCCTAGTCTGATGTTAGGCTGCACTGAAACTATATTGTTGATTTGATTGAGAGGAACTACTTCTGGCCACTGACTCTTGTGCTGCTAGTCCTCATTCTATTTGACCTTAGTGCAGCTTTTGATCCAGTTGATCAAGGCTTGATCATCTCGAAAAGTACTTAAGATGTCTGCGAATTGGCCTTAGTCTAACTTGTTCTACTTGGTATCAATAAATAAAGTAAAATCATCCACCTGTTCTGTGAAATTTGGTGTTCCCCAGGGTTGTATGAAAGGCACACTTCTGTTTGTCATTTACTTGCTTCCTCTTGAAAGTCTTAATTGTAGCTTTGGCATTGATGCCAAGCACATGCAGAGAATACCGACCTGTCTACAACATGTAAATCTGAACATTAAATGCCAGGTCTAGCGTTTCCACATTGGCCTCTTATCAATACTAGGGTTACTAGGGCACAGTGCTTCTGTTAAGTTAGCAAATTCTACAGGTCCTGGCTCTTCACATTCAGCACTTGTCCACCTCCTTGTGTTACATCACATGCTCTTACATCCCAGCAACCTGTCACTCTAGCAATTACAAAAACTAGGGTTAAAACCTTTGGAAACAGAGCATTTGCGTTGTGTGCACCATTGTGGTTGAATCGACTTCCTGGTCATGTGAATAAGGCTGATTCTGTTGCATCTTCTTGAGTGGAAGACACATTGAAACTCAGTTCACTTTAATGTCCTTAGTCGTGTCTCTATGTAAGAAAAGTGAATTGACATCTTAGGTGTAGAACAGGGTTTCTTTGACAGGGTCGAAGCTGAAAAAGTTGTTTAGCAATAGTGAGTGTAGGAATGGAGTCAACGCTGCAGCTGTTGCTCTCTCTCATTCTCGCCTCCATCCGTTGGCTCAAAATGACTGCAGTTCTCAATGATTATTACAAAAGCCCTGGAATATTCTACCCAGCCCATAGCACCCCCCATGCTGCGTGTGGGTCCTTGTGCCTCTCCATTTTCAGTCTCCCAGGCGTTACCTGTCCCATACTCCTACACCTGTGTATCCCTACACCTGTTTCTGTCTCTCTCTGTCTCTGTTTTTGTGTCTCTCTCTCCTTCTCTCTCTCTTTAAACCAAACCAGTCAAGCTAGTTGGCCACCCACCTGCATCCTGGCCTGCCCGGGGTTTCTTCGCTTTAAAGGAAATTTTCCTCAACACTGTTGCTGATGGGGGATGTATTGGGGAAGTCCTTAGGGTCTGAGACTCGTAGGGATCTGTGGACTACACAGGCGAAGAGCCATCAAGACCATCTTGGAAGCAGATGAAAAGGCTTCTCGATGGCTCTAGTTGAGGAGGATGGCGGGGTGGCGGAGTGTGCCAGCTGGACATAAGCCGGGGCTTGATCACGGCTTGGTCACCCAGGTGAGGGTGTCTGATGTCAAGGTCCGAAACACCCTATGACCCCGGAATCATCACTGACCATGTGTCCAGGTTGCACCGTGAGGTGTATTCAGGTACCTTTGTCATTTTGCAACGCTACCAGCAGTTCCTCTTGGATGTCCCACTATTGGAGGGGGGAATCACACTTTGAATTCTCTTCTCCAAGGTATCTCCCATTTCGTTTTTAATTCTGAAGTTTTTAGGGAGTTTCTCCTTGTCCTCATACAGAGTCGCGTTAGACTCAGGATTGTTTTTAATGTTAAACCAAATGAAACATTGTGATTCTGAGCTATACAAAAATTAAAAAGTAGATCGATTAAGATTTTGATTAAGAAGTGATTTTTTTGGTGGAAGGTGCAGCCCTCCAAGCAGTACTCTGTTGATTCTATTCCCACCCCTATCTGTCAAGGTGCCACAGTAGGGCCACATCTAATGCCCCTCAAACAAAGAGGAGGGGGCCATCAAAGTTATTTCCTAGCGTGAGACGTACCTTAATGAATGTGCCATCCTGCTTTACAACTACTCACTATCCATGTTGGTGTAATAGAGGAACACCTACTTGATGAATGACTGCCTGGATATTTTCTTTTCTAAAAAAAAACTCAGTTATTGTGATATGCTCCTCCTTTTCATGTGACCCACTAGAATGTAGAGCTGCACCTTCCGATTCATCCATCATACTGTGCAGTTTCATCAAATGACTAGTCATCTCAGTAATTCAACTCAATTGTATTTGTATACACCTAATCATAACAAAGCGCTTTTCAAGACATAGTGGGTAAAGACCAAACATTTACACATAGAGATCCAGCACTTGGTGACAGTGGCAAGGAGAAAGTCCCCTTTAACGGGAAAAACCCATGGGCAGATGCAGTTGGACGGTTGCTTTGACCGGTTGGGTTGAAAGGGAGAGGGAGAGAGACAAAGACGGGTATAAAGATGCACTGCAGTGATCAGCAATAGTGGCTGGACTGAGTTTAGGATGCATGAAGAATATGTGGATATGTCTAATGCCCCCTTCACTACATTAGTCTGTTTCGTGACTTAATTTCCTACTATCCTCTCTTTTCAAGCATATGGACACACTTGCTGTGTTGCAATTGTGGGCGTATCCGCGCACAATCAGTCCATGTAACAGTTACAGCAGCGACACGCGAGTCTAAACAATGCAGCTAATGCATTTTTTTTCCTGAGCTACACACTATGACAATTAGCGACCGCTACATCCGCTTTCAACGTTTATGAAGCTAACATATTAGCATTGGCATCAACTTCGACTGAAATACCTTGTGTCGCCCTTGCTCTGAAGATTGATGCAGTCTGGGTGTTTCCGCTGCAAGTGCTGCATCATTGAAGTCGTGCTCCTGTGATAAACCAGCTCCGAACCGCAGTGGATGCATTGTACGGTGTTTTTCTTCATTTTAAAGTGTTCCCACACCTTTGACATTTTCTTCCTTGTTTTTCTCGCATCCTCTGGACTTCGCTCCATGTTGTTTGTGGTGATCCTAAGCGTCATGTCCGTTACAATAACCATCCGTGTGAAACAGCGGAACCACTTATCTAGTGGCAAACGGAGGAGACTCGACTTCGATTCATGGGGAGCGCATCGTTGGTGATATACGGATACTGCAAAATTAGGTGCCTATCCGATACCTACTGCATGCAGCGTGCCGATACTTTACGACATTACGATACTTGTACATAAAATTGCTATTCCAGAGTGACAACTTTCGGTCTCAGTCAGTTGAATTGGAGAACGGAAGTTGGACAATTCTTATGGGTAAGAAGCAAATACTTGATCTTTCTAAGAGTTAGTCCAATAAAAACAATGGAAAGGTGGACAGGCCGGCAATCGAGTCGAATCGAGGTGGTCATTTTGATCCGGCCCGCCAAAGCTTGGAACAGAACTCACAATTTTGACTGCATTGAAAGCAACAAAAACTACAACAACAAAACTGACACCAAACTTCGATACAGTGACAAAGATGGGTTAACTATGAAACCGTTCATATCAAAAATTAAACAATTCAATACCGTAATCCTTTTTTTCTGAATTCAAAAGTCGATGTGGCCCCTGAGCCGAGATGGTTGCCCAACTCGTATTTAGTACAACTGGAGGGGTTAGTATGCCTGAATGTTATAGGCAGAAGTCCCTACTGTCAACAGACAATGAATGAAACAAAAAAAAATCTATCTAAATGTTTTAAATCTAGTCCTGTTGCTTTCAGGAAGATCTAAAAATTAAAAGACTTGCAAAGTTTCTTTATGAGCAGCCATCACTCGGATATTGTAATTTTTCAGCTGCTCTGGACCTGTGGCATCACTTTCAGCGCTCTCCCGCTTCCTCATTCGTACTTGAACATCATTTAGTTGAGTCTCAGTGTTTTGCACCCTGCATATTGGATGACATTGCCTCCTCAGTCTCGTGAAACATGCAAAAGTTGAAGGAACACCGCCTAATTAGAAAATAGGGGCAACTTAGGCACATTTGGCGAGGACTGCACACTGCTGAACTGTCACAAAGACTGTTCGAGATGTACTCCAATAGTCTGAACATTTTCCTGGACAAGCAAAGAGGCAGTTTCTGCAGGAGACTGATCCCACCTAAATGTAAAACAAATGAAATTCATTCATGGGACCATCAGATCCTAGTTATTCCCTGAGTGTCAGTCAGTTTGGATGAAGTATGGAATGACCTTTCAACCAGATGTAACCTCGATAAAATCTTACTATTCAATAAAACACTTGATAAGACACTCGATAATAAACAGTAAATTGAATTATCATAGAAATAGGTTTATTAATATTAACATTTACAGTATTAAATTATCAAATAATTTTCCATTGCTTTTATAATCTGTGCAATACTTTCAACTAAAGGAATGAAGAATAAAATCTGGAAAACTTCATTTGATAAATTATTGTTTTGTGGAAAACGCTGTAAGAAACGAGGTTCAACTGGTTCTGAACAATGATACACAACTTTGTGACAAACACTCAACTTGGAACGAGCACCTGAGAGCACATGATCGCTATCCACAGACATATTGTCAATAACTCAGACCACTTGACCAAGACACAATGAATGATATTAACCAATGCGACATTCTAAGTGACATTTGTTCCAATAGTATGTATGCATGATTTATCCATTTGATAACTACTTTGATTACTTTGGTTAGTACGGTTCCGTAAAGCACTTCTCGACTTCAGATGATAGTGTCAGGTGCTGATAGTCAAAAATACAGCCTTAAAACTGTGGGTTAGACATCATGCAAGTGTGCCTGAAACACTGTAAAGATGTGTGGCTGCAACACTTCATGCATAGATCCTTCTACATCCTGGGAAGACGTCGACAGCTGGTAGATGACTGGGTGCCAACTTCACCGCAGCACAACCAAACACTATTCATCATTATCTAAAAGAGAGGTACAGAGAAAGAGTACATGAAGGACAGGTGAAAACAGAAGATTTAATCATGTCAACCCAAACATGAACACCAATTCCCTCCATCCCGAGAGATACGACAACAGGAAGACAAAGGTAAACAAATATTTGTTTTACTGATTTAGCCACACTTTTATCCTGATGCCACAGAGGAGTGGCAAACTGCTGATAAACACGCCAACACTGACCTTCCTGGTATGCACCATCTGCCATCACAAGGTGTAGTATGTTGGAGTACAGATGTTGGTGCTCGGTTCCCAGAATGCTTAAAACCAAGCTAGATCCCTGGTTGATAGACTCATCTTCATCTTCATGTATAGCCTTTATGATCAAGACATCAGAATTAATTGAATACTATTGGTGGAACTGATAATCTGTCACAGCTGGTTAAGAATTATAGAGAAGTAAGTTTTAAATGGACATTATGGGGCTGATATTTTGGTCATCCCCATAATTTCTGCCTTTCTCACCTTTATCTTATTGTAGACTTCAATGAACTTTTCAAAGCCAATTTGCTGTTCCAGGTTAAATCGTAGCTCCTCCAGACGACTGAAGATGCTATCACGATGGTCAGCCTCTCCCTCATCATCCTCTCCACTGCCATCTATAGGGCAGAGAGATCACACAACACCATGTTGTGCAAATTTTCAAAATGTTCAAAAGTGCAGGATAACATCAGACATCTACATTCAAAATAAATCTGCATTAAATTATTCCTAATTTCACAGTAACAAGTGAAACATCATCTTACCCGAGTGCCACTCTTCATCGATCTGGCTGTCACTGCTCTGGTTCTCCTCCACACCATTAGTCAGTAGTGCACCAGCTTCCTCCTCACCGGGACTTCCATTTGAGCATTCCTCTTCCTCCTCTTCCTCTTCATCACCATCGTTGTCATCATCGTCGTCGTCATCTATGGCCATCTTATGACTGTGCTGCTCTGTCTCAGCATTAATTCTGTTGAAAGACTCCCGATTGTCATCCTCTGACGGATTTCCATTCAAGTCCCCGACCTCATCCTCAGGAGAATTTCTGGTGAAATCCTGATCTTCTTGCAGCAGTCTTGCCATAGACGCTCTGAGGTCTTGGAGATCCTCATCCTCGTATACACTGGAAGTAAAACAAAGTTGCATTTTACAGTAAAAACCAGAATGCCGTCATTGGGATTTAGCAGTGGATGTTGTATAAATACCCTTTTTACAGAAAAAAGGTTAATCTGTAATTTGATTTGTCAACAGAGAAATATGCAGCGTCTTACTCCTCAGGCTCCGACTGATCCTCTTCTTTAGCCACCTCGTCAAAGTCCTCAATTTCTAGGTTAGCAGCAGGGACAACAGCAGCTTCTGAAGATACTGCAGACATCGCATCCTGCTTAGGACTGAAGACACGACTAAGGTCTGGCAGAGAACAGGTCCGTAGCATCTGGCAATACAACCACAGGCACATAACAAACATTGAAATTGAGTCTTGTCAAATTGAGATTCCCTGAGTCTTGTCAAATTGAGTTTTACTGCCAAGGTAGCAATAATCAGCAACCAGGAAATTGAAGATCATGACGAATCACAAAATGACTTATGGTACATCCTTAACAATAACACTCAACACTAAGGAGAAGGACAAGACTTGAGACAGCCCTGGCTGATGAGACGCTGATAAAATTAGAGTCTCTACTTGTTTCCAATTTGACTGGACTGTGTGTATGTGCGTCACAGCCATGTTTCCTCCAGATCCGGTAAAAAACAAGACAAAAAGAGAGAACATTACCGGTGATTGAAATACTGTTATGTCGCCAAACCCAAGACCATACTCATAACCACATGATTCGTGGTTATAATGACTTTAGACGCACACAATTGTGACATCATCCGTGCGCATATACAGTATGGACTGAGTATGGATGGATCTTGTTTTTTTGAATTTTGAATTGTGTGCATCCACTTCCCTTTCCTCTATATGATGTGCGTAACTCTCCCAATTATGTACATCATCTTTTGATTGCACACTGATTATTAATCAGTCATGAGTTCCTTGTTTAGTCGCCATTTAAATATTTACACAAACGTGCATGAGCAACATGCATGTTTACATTGAGCCCTCACCTTCTCCCCTCCTTTGCCACTTCTTGAATCAGTCCTTTGATGGATATTAATAAAACATCTGTCTGCTCATTGTGGTCACCATGAATGTCTTTATGGTTGTTAGTGACACCACTCAAGTCATAATGGAATGAGCAAGTTGGACTCTACGGTTCTCTAGTAAACGTCCTCTGGTAGAAAGAGCCAGCAATGTGAAAAGTCCCACAAAGGCTTCTCACATGTTCCGGGTCACATTTTCACCATAGTCAGACCTCTACGACTGCTCACTGTGTCACACAGGTAATAGTCATCTTGTCAGTGAACACAAGCTTTGTTGAATGGCATCTTAAATTCTTATGACCTTGAATGACTTTTGTATGGCTGTGACACTTGACTGAAATCCAATCTAATTGTTTTTCCTACTCCCGTCTATTTGGCAGAAATCACCTTGGGGTTGTTGGCATCAAACATGCCTGTTGAGAGGCCAATGAGCAGATTGCTCTGATTTTTGGAGCGCAGAGGAGAAATGGAACGTGAACGGGATGCCAGAGAAGACGATGAATCATCCACGGATGACTGAGCTGAGAGGGCTGCTAGGGCAGCAGTGCGTCGATGAGCTGGTGAGCACAGTTTCTTAAATAGGGGCTCCTGATTCTGTGCTGCACCTAACAGAGAAGGGTTCATTTCAGTTATCACAGTCAGTAAAAAACAATGCTCCAATAACACAACAAAACACAAAAACAAAAACTTGTTGCTGCATACTTACGACACGAGTCAGTTGGATTGTTCACACTTTCATCATCGTCTTTGTTGCCCAATAATGATTGTATAGTGCCCTGAGGAGGCCTGCGAGGGAAGCACACTCGTGGTCAGTACTGTTCAGTAAATACTGTAGTTTTTGTGGAATTAGAGAGGAGAACTACTGATATAGAATTCCTAAAATACCACTAGTTATTCAGTCAGAGTACGGTAAATAACTTGTAATAATAGGACAGTCTAAAGACTTCAACTGATAAGGTTTGGTATGTGCGATGAACTGGCAGAAATGAATTTACAAAGCAATCCATCATGAGAACGAATACTAACTCAATCTGCTGGGCTCCCAACTCCCATGCCTGCTTGACACCACCCTGGGGTTGAGAATCCTGATAAGTGCTGTCTTCCAAAACAATTGACTCTAGGTCTGACGGATCTGAAAGCAATCAGGGTATTTTGCAATACAGTATGATTCAATATTCATTGAAACTGTAAATTAGATGAAATGGAACAGGTTTGGTGATACAAACCCTGTGTTTCAGTAAGGCAGGGTGGTGATGTTATTGCACTTGGCGCAGACACCTCTGGATAGAAGACCTTGGTCTCAACTGCAGTGTCCATCTGAGCCTTTGGGCTCTCAACTACAGCAGATGTGCTGACCTCTGAGGGCTCGACTTCATTAGGCTTTCCAGAAATCTTATCAGATGACGTCTGGTCAAACTCACCTGAAGAGAGCAGTGTCAGATGGAAGTAATCTTTCACATAAGATGTACATGTGCTAGTAAACCTCCATCGTCTCTTTAGAACATGGTGAATTACAAGGTTTTGGAAATTCTTCTGTGTAGATTGTGGCTTCTTCCATCTTTTGGGTGGCAGGCTGAAGCTCTGCGTCCTGAAGAACTCTCAGCACGCGAGAGGGTGGACTCATTCCCCACATCTTTCTGGGAGGATCACTTTGGTCTACATTCAACTGGATGACTTCACCCGATATTTGGTCTACAAAAATTCAGAGCAGGTTAAGAAGGTGAGAAAGACTTCTTTAGGCAGTGAAGACTGACCATTTGGTGGGTCAGTTCTTTATTTTTCGGTATTACTCACCGCTGGTCCTCATACAGGTCTCCTCTAGAGTTTGTTGGGCTATAGAAAGCACTGCTGGATCAACTGCTTCCCAGTTCCTCCTCTCTCTGCCTGGCAAAGGCCCGTCCACTGAAGCAGGGGTGGTGTCTTAACAGAGAATGTTCAGACAAAATATTAAACAAACAATTTTGTGCCAAATTCTCCTCTGACCGTTTGCACCCTCAACAACCATGTCCTCTCTTAGTATGTCGACAAGCCTTGTCTGCTCGGCTGCTTCCCTGCTTTTGCTGTCCTCTTTTCCTCTTCCAGGCAGCCCAATCTGCAACATTATGTATTCAGTATTGCCATCTCCATCTTTCCTCTCAATCTAGGGAGGAAACCGTCTCAATCTTGCCTTTTCTTCAAATTATTCTGCATTAGCTGTTCCTCTGATGTGCTCATCAGCTGCTTCCAATCCTGTCCAACCTGGTTATGCTCAGTGAAACCATAGCATCTTCAGTCTGCAACCTCCAACTCAGCTTCCCGTCTCTAAGACAAACATGCCAAGTCTCACTACCACCTTGTTTATCTTTCCTTTCGGCCAGGCTGCTACTCCTGTCACAAATCATCTCTGACACCCTCCTTAATCTATCCTGCCTGCACAATTCTTCACCTCTCTTGTGCACGTGTCTGTCGTGTCTGCTGCTCTGGCTAAAACACATGACAAATATTCAGCATTTGAAAGTAAGATGACATGTCAAAACTAGCCATGCAGCTAGCCGATGACAAACTAGCCATTGCAATTCAAGAAACATCGCACCATAAGGTAAGAGTCTAAAACCTCCGGGGCACATGAGTAGTCTGCTCACCTTGTGTTTCACCAGCTGTTGAGACACAGGTGTCCCCTAATGTTTGCTCAGCAACAGCAATGGCTGGTGGCTCCGCAACATCCCACTTCTTCCGATCTCCATTTGAAGGCGGATGTTTCTCTGTGTCTAATTGATTCTCTTGTTGAGCACAAGCTGGTTCTTCAGAGGGTGGAAGCAGTCCTTCCTCTGGTGGGCTCTGAACTATTAAATTCTCATTCAGTCTGCGGAGGATCTGCTTTTTCTCAAACTGATACATGAGAGGGAAAGGCAACTTTAACAAATTTACGACTGATTAGATAAATAGACCAGTTGATAAACTCACCTGAATTGCTGCTCCAGTCTCATGTTGAAATGAAAGTTCTTTTGGTGGAGTGCCCTGTCCAACAAAACGTAGTTTATGGAGTGCAACGATTAATCAAAGCACTACATATAGTATTGGACATTTTGAACATGTATACTAACCACACCGACGTTCTTCAGGGCAGCAGTCATGGATATAGCTGGTTCACAGAGTGCTGATGCAAACTGGGCAGGAGCTTTAGCAGCCATCTCTGGCTGAGGGGCAGGTGTTTCAGCTGCTGGCACAACAACTACAGCGTTGCCTGCTGCCATGCCAACATTAACCCCATGAGCTGCGAGCTTCCACAACATACAATGTCTTTAATTAGACCATTGCAAAGGCAGTGAACCTGGTTGGATGACTGATCCGTCTAGGGTATGAAATAGCAACAGAAGAGCAGTGCTACTTACATGTTCATCCCATGCTTTCTTCTCTCTTTCATAAGCTTCTCTTCTCCTCTTCTCCAGTTGTTCTTTGAGTACGGCAGCACGAGCATTTGCTTGGGCCTGGCAGAATACATAATTTTTAACAAATGGCTACATTATTTGATGATGATTATTTACTTAATATTTACCGATTATACATTGACGCCACTATACTTATTTGTCAAAGGGATTTATGCGTAAACATAATTCTTCTCAAAGAGGTTCTTAAAAAGAACTGCAAGCTGACTCACTTTCATTGTTGCAATTTTTCTCCTTTTGAGCTCTGCTTCCTCACTGGATTCCTGGCTGTCTGATCCATCACTGTCATACTGAGTCACGCATAAAAGTACAGTCAAGGATCACTCCAGTAAGCTGACACAATTTCAAATAAGAGGCTGTCTCAAATGAATATCCAAACAGTGTACCTTCTCGCCCCTAAGACGAGCTTTGATCTGCTGACGTTCATTGAAGTTCTGCAACCGGATCTGTCTCAACCTCGACAAGTACTCCTGTGAAATAAATACAAAGGTGTTACATTGATTCAGGCACGAAGATGCAGATGCAATGAAGAAATGGTCTTGAACTGTACATCTCATTCAACTGGGTTTTAAAGGACCTCGTATAGCACTGATGAGGGATGATTGTGAACAATATCACATATGATGTTGTTAGAAATTGTACACTTAAGTTTAGTCAAATTGAAAAGGTATCAGCCGCATAGCCAGAAAAAAAGCGTTTGCATTCGCAGCAAAGCAAAAGGCTGCAATACACAACTCAAAACCGTTATTCCAAATGGGGAAAAGATACACGATACATGTCCAAACAATCACTCAATGAATGGATAATTACTGCCAGACAGCCACAATACCAGGAATCAACTCTCACATACAGCGCGTGACTCCTCTGACTCTCATACACCACACACACATACACACCTGTGAAAAAAATGGACATAGGTTTGCGTAAAAAGTGCTGGGATTTGTGCAAAATGGGAAACATTTGCATACAAAAATGAGGTAAGACAAGCCAAACCAGCCGTGACATGAGTGACAAACCAGGTGGACTGTGAGACAGGGCATTCATGGCTGGGCTCCTACCTCCTCCTCATTGTTGGCTTTGGGTCTCCTGCATCGAACCAACCCTGCCCGGCTTCCATAGATGGCTGCCAGGTTATGTCGATTGCCCTGTTTACCATTCAATTCAACCAAACTTTAGAATGAAAAACCCCTAAAATCTTCATGCCACAGCATTTAAAAAGAGCCAGGAGATGTTCATCCATGACATTTAGGCCTCACAAAACAATGTTGATCAGCTCGGGCCGAGAAATTCCCATTATATGATTCACTACACACACCATCTGAGATCAAGTTACTGAAAAAGCTATCAAACTATACACTTAATATTTAATCTCCTGAATCGCAAGGTCAACGGATCAATAAAGTATCAACCTACCTACCAAATTCATACTCATTCACACACATCTTAGTCCAGCCAATCCACAGAACGATTTTTTTGCGATCTCCAAAAGCTTGCCATCTAAATTATTTCATCCATTTGAGTATACATGAATTATGAAATTGTCGGTGATTTTCAGCAATTTCATCATATCTAAACCAAGAGACCCAAAAGTTCTATATCTAGCATTTGACTGCAGCTATGGTGATTGATAAAATTGGTTTAGAATATTACAACATTGAAAAGGGGACAGAGATATAAAGTGACGATTGTGGACATAAAAATAGTATGTTATATATCAATTTTGAATGAATTTTGAATTAACATTGTGCAATGTTGTGTTCCTAACAGTCCTGGAGGGCGGGGCCTCAGCAAGGGGTGTTATTGGTCAGTAGCATATACTTACATGTACGATGACTAATTAGCATACAATTTAGAAGTACAGTATTTATCATGTTAAGTCTAGATTGCAGTGCGGGGTTCTTCAAATGGTTGGACTTTGTTTACTCTGTAAACTGAAGAAGCATTGGGTTACAAAAAAAAAAAAAAACAACTGAAAGTTGTCTGTTTTTTCAACTGAATTAGAGCCATTTAGCATCACTGAATCCAAAAAGGACATCTGCTTTTCTCAATCAGGTCAGGTTTTTATCAAAGGTTATCAAAGGTTTTATTTTAATTTAGAAATATCCAGTCTTTTGACAAAATTGATTAAATTTTTGTGACATTATCAGTTGATTTTTGTTAATATTTCTCATCCAAAATTTTTGGGGGGAGAAAAAAGTCATTTTCTGAGAGAATGTATTAATCAAATGGAGGAATCTTTATCACTGATGTCAGGAGGTTATCGAAAGACAGGCACGGGAATTTCATCATAGTGAGCTAGAGGACAACCAGCCGATTCAAGATCAGGATACTTGAGACTGCTTCGGTTCAATCTGATCATCCCGGTCATATCAGTAGTGCAGAAGTCGCAATCTGTGACATGCTTTGTTATCCAAACCATGGTAATTTCAAACTTCAGACCATTCTGACGACTCAGTGTCGTCAAAGTGTCGGTATGGGACCTTGCCTGGGGACTGGACACTGGTGCGGGTGACGAGACAAGCGACTGGAGAATGGACTGGTGGCTGGAGGGACTGCAGTTTGCCTCCTGAGCGATGGCGAGGTGCCCTTGAGCAAGGCA
>OMPJ01020908.1:48037-63676 GCA_900312935.1 Carapus acus
ACAATTTAGAAGTACAGTATTTATCATGTTAAGTCTAGATTGCAGTGCGGGGTTCTTCAAATGGTTGGACTTTGTTTACTCTGTAAACTGAAGAAGCACTGGGTTACAAAAAAAAAAAAAACAACTGAAAGTTGTCTGAGAAAAGCGGATGTCATTTTTGGATTCAGTGACGCTAAATGGCTCTAATTCAGTTGAAAAAACAATCAGGTCAGGTTTTTATCATAGGTTATCACTGGATATTTCTAAATCAAAATAAAAACCTGTCTTTTGACAAAATTGATTAAATTTTTGTGACATTATCATTTGATTTTTGTTAATATTTCTCATCTAAAATCTTTTGGGGGAGAAAAGTCATTTTTGACCGGAATGTATTAATCAAATGGAGGAATCTTCATCACTGATGTCAAGAGGTTATCGAAAGACAGGCACTGGAATTTCATCATAGTGAGCTGGAGGACGATGAGCCGATTCAAGGTCAGGATACTTGAGACTGCTTCGGTTCAATCTGATCATCCCGGTCATATCAATAGTGCAGAAGTCACAATCTGTGACATGCTTTGTTATCCAAACCATGGTAATTTCAAACTTCAGACCATTCTGACAACTCAGTGTCGTCAAAGTGTCGGTATGGGACCTTGCCTAGGGACTGGACACTGGTGCGGGTGGCGAGACAAGCCACTGGAGAATGGACTGGTGGCTGGAGGGACTGCAGTTTGCCTCCTGAGCGATGGCGAGGTGCCCTTGAGCAAGGCAGCTAACCCCCAACCAGCACAGGAGCGCTTTCCAAAAGGGCAGCCCCCTCAATGTTAGGACCCTCCCTTACATGTCTGCATGATATGGTGTGCATACTTCCATGTGTGTGTTTGTAAGAGTGAAAACTATGTCATTTCCCCTTCAGGAGATTAATTAAGTGTGTCTCCTCTCCTCCTCTAACAGTGTTTTTTTTTTTTTTTTTAAAGTGGTGGTGGTCAATGCAGTTATGCAAAAGCTGTGTCCACCAAAATGTGACAAATACAAGTTTTAACAGCAATTCAATTCCAAATTGTGTTCAGGCTGAAAGTCAAAAATTTGGAGCAGAATCATGATGCAGAATGTACAGTTAGCAAATATCTCTTGCCAAATGAGGTGCATGTCCCACCAAAGGTACCAACCTCCGATGAACAGGTCAACCAGATCTCATGCAAATGAGATTAAATAAGGGAAGTCATTTGCAAAATTGAATTTCTTCGTGTTGGATCAACACAGAGCCATTATTCATGTATGAGGTAGGTCGGTATAAAATCAATGAGGTTCAGTTTCACAACCACATTGCAATGTACAAAGAGAGCAAAAAGATAACCTTAAAATATAAGATTTGCATCGCGCTACGTACCAACTGTCCCTCAGCACGAACTTTGTTGAGCATGGCCTCTTGTCTACGCTGCAAAAACTCCGCAACCTGAGCACGCTCAGCAGCCATTTGTCCACGATGCCTTGCAACAGAGCATATCAATGAAGGCAATATAAGTATGCACAGATTTGTGTGTCACCTGTAGCCAAATTTGAGGCTTTTGACTTGGCTTCACTCACTTGCTAATATGAGCTTGTTTTGATCCATGCTGCAATCTCTGTAGTTCCCTCTTGATTACATCTGCATTTAGAATTTGGCCAGGGCCATTTGGTAGTTCAGGACCAGCAGCTGCTGGTAGGCCTCTGACACACAGAAGCCATGCCGTCAACATACAACACATCTTTACTTCATTACCTGAAAAGATGTTAATGGCCATCCTCAACAGCAACTGGACTTGGTTTTGATTCTTAAAGATGTATGAGCCTCCACTCAAAAAGCTATTTCAGTAGGAAAATTCATCTCCATGCAAGGATACCGACAAGGCATTTTACCCACCGAATCGGGCTGATTTTCCTTATTGAGGGTCCCTCTTTGCCGACTTCTTTGGATGGTTTGGCAATTTGATCCAAAACAGCATAATAGTGTTCATATGGGCTTTTGCTTGGAACCTGTGCAGAGCGAGGAGCAGGGCAGCCGCCAGCACCTGCAGGCCTTCTTCCACCTACAAAACACTTTATTTAACAGACACAAAAGTCATGTGAGCTCAAGAGAACAGACACATCTAATTTGTACATTACAACAGACCAACACCATGATGAAGCGATCGTTAATGTGGCAGTGCTTCCTATCAAGATAAAAGATGAATGAGGTTATTTTGTAATAACATTATGGTCAACATTTTCCTCTACCTTCCTCTCTGGGCTGCTTCCTCCACTCGAACTCAAGACATGCTTCCAACCTTGCTCTCGGGCTTGGTTAATTCGATTAATCTGCAAGTAAATCATACAGTTAGTTCTTGGGATACTCTCAAATGCAAAGCCCACTAAAATAATGTGTCAAAGAGCACAACAGCAACAAAGACATTGACATATTTACAACCCACCTTTTCCTTTTCATATCTCCTCATTTGCTCTGCTTTCAGTAAGAACATCTGAGGAGGACACATATCAAAGTCTTGCAGCTATATCCCCAGAATCCAGTAAGAATAATACTGCTGTATTATAGCTAACATTCCCTGGACAAATAAAGGTGACAATATTTTGATATACGACTCCCATTTTTATTTTTTGTGCAGATACTTAAACACTCACCATTGCTGCTTTTGGGGCCAAATCAGTGCTTGCACAATCATCTTGTTACTGACCTCTCAAATCAGCAAGGATGAAATGAAAACCCATGTCTCACCCATGATTTTGATTCTGAGTTTCCTTTTCTGCATTACTTTCTTTAAATTCCAATCACTATTCATGTCACAGTCATGTTTTGAAAAGGGACATTTCCCCAGATTGTAGTTCCCCTGATGAACTATTGAAAGTGACAGCACAAACAACAAATCTGCCCAAGTGGCGGGATACAGTAGCGTAATTTTGCGGTCACGTCTTTAACTGAGATCTATGCAATATAGATTTAACTCCATCAGGAGATAACAAATCAACAAAAAAAATAAAAACAGTGTACTTACCTGCTCCCTTTGTTTCCTTTCCTTCTCTATCAGCTCCATTCTCTTTTTTCTGATGCCATCCTGCAGAATGAGGCAAAAATCATTTCAATCACAAGCATCTCAAGAGATGACTGGAAGTAAGAGGAAGGACTGCTCTGTCACTTGGAAACTGTGGGCCAGGTGCACAGACATGTAAACAGGCAGCACAAATTGCAGCTTAATGACCACTGTTGTGCATCCAGACATCTAATTGACTATGGCTGCAGCTAAACACACAAATCAACAAATGGGTCTGCCCACTAATCGCATCTGGATCGTCAATGAGGCGCTGCTCAGTGGTGGAAGCGGTCCTAGTTGATCAGTAAACAACCTCAGAAAACAAAACAAACTTCAAAGTAAAGATTAGTCAGTGATATTGCAAGAAACATTTATGGTCACATTAACTAAATATTCACCTCTCCTCAGATGTACACTTTTGTCTGACTCATAACCTTAACATACAGAAGATGTAAAAAAGTGGCACGAGGCAGGAAGACTTTGCCACATCATTGTGATTCCGCACATTTAATTATGACATCTGTATCATCATACCTTTTTCCCCCCTTACTGTAAATGTGCTCACTAAAGACTCTAGGATTTCTATAATGACGGTAACAATGGAGACAAACTTTCCCTCAAGATCAAATCTACCGATTACCGCTGGTATTATAGAGAATAATCACCTTACAAGACCCTATCGAAACATCTTTGTTAATTTGCAGCTATTGCAGCTTGTGAGGGAAAGGACATAAATTCAGAGTTAAGTCAACTCTGATTTATTGCTGCCTCTACCCATTATTGTGAGCTCTTTACTCTGAGCATCTATACATAGGAGACAGAGCTGCACCTTGCAATGACTCACAGGGCTGACATATAAATCACTCTTCCTCGTCTGTGTGTCTGCTGGGTACATAATTTCCTTGACACTGAAATGCATTAAACCAATGTAAAAAGCTAAGTACATCCGGCACAAAGTCTCTACATAGGTTTTGAAAAAAAGAAAAGAACTGGTAATTCAGTCAGACCACTGTGGACAGTGAGTGAGATGGCAATGGAAGAGGACAAAAAGATGGAACATAATCAGTAGAAGGAACAAACTGAACTACCGAGAGAACGAGTTCTTCGGGTACAATAACGGGGGAAGAGGGGAGGGGAGGTAAATCCAGTAGTTAATACAAGTTATATGGGGCTCTCATCTGTACCTCGTGTTTTTTCCTCTGTTCCTCCACTTGACTCACTCTTCTCTGGGAGGCTGTTGGAAGAGGGGCCTGAGCAACATATGACACTGTTGATCAGAGGTTGCCGGCACACACACTCACACATGAGAGTACACACAGCCATATGTACTACTGTACACCAAGACAGACATGAATGATGTTTGTGACATGCCAGACCAGTAGTCCAAAGTATGTAGAGAAGACTGGGGAGAAACAACAACAACAAAAAAAAGCATAGCAACCAACGCACCGGTTTGTGTTTCACTGATGGCTTCCTGCCTCCATCTGACACCGTCCTTCCAGATAAAGACACGCCATACTTGGCAGCTGGCTTGGTGATTTTCTGAGCTGGGGTTAGAGGTATGGCACCAGGGGTAGCGCGCTTTTCTAGTCAGATAAATGAGACAGATTGTTCCAAGTCAGTATCTTAACATCAGAGACTACGCCTGCAAAATATGTTGCATTAGCAATCATGCAAGTATATTTATTAACAATAATGATATGTGAACCAAATATCCTCTTCTACTTAATGATATACAGTACACAGCCAAAGTCGGCGGCACATTTTCAACATTCTGCATACCAGATAGTCCCTGTGTCACACATGCTTTAGGCTGCTTGTGAGGATGGCGGAATTCCTGAGCTATTACCTGCAGTGTTGGAACAAAAATATCATTAATCTAGATACAGGAAGAGTTCCTACAGTTCAGAGTAGGTTATTCATTGCCTGTCCTACCTGTGGTGGAAGAAACTTGTGTATCCTAGAGGATAAAAAAGGCTTGTCCAATATGCTGTTAACAGAGGGCCTTTCTCTAGGGTTGCGTTTAAACAGGTGTCCAAGGAGGGAGCGTAGGTCTTGAGAGTAGTGTGTAGACACAGGAGGGTATGAGCCACGGATAATCTTCAGAACCAAGTTCTTCATGTTGCCAGCCTCAAACTGAGAATACACATATGTTTATATACTGCTGCCACCGGCACAAATAAATCACTGTGTCAATCCTAATAGGGAATTACAAAGGGAAAAGGTTAATTTGACATGAGAAATTAGAAATACAACTTGTCAAATACTTACTGCATGCTTTAGAGTGCACATTTCATACAGGACACAGCCTAGGGCCCAAATATCACTGCAGATCAATGGGTGGGGGAGCATGGGAGGAAATACAGCATTATGGACAGAGCGGGATAATTTATGGGGCAGGATTACAGTCATTCAGTAGCGAGTGGAGTCTGAGAAACCGTTCAGATATAAAATGGCAACATAGGAGTTTCATAAGAGGCAGCAAATTGACTATTGTGACTGCGTTATTCAGTTCATGACATCATATAATTAAGATGGCTCAGATTGTAATCACTGCACTTCAAGAGGGAATCAATAGCTCTTTGCTGTGTTTATACAGTATGTAACATGATTCACTCAATAAATAGGGGACATGATATCTACATCTGCTAGCAGAGACCAAGGCACTCTCAAGCGATCCCGTAGAGATTTTGTCATCTCAATTCTAAAAAGACAGGTCAAAGCTCTGTAACAAGGGTAAGAACCGAGGTGAATACCTTTTGTTATTATAGGGCTTGTTTTCGCATATTTCTGGCGACAAGTAATATGGTGTTCCAATACAGGTTCTTGCAAGCTCAACAGTGCTGAAAAGAGAAAAAATATATATGTGATTTGTAGTCTCATGATAAATTCACAATGATTTCTTTAATCTCTACATGTTGCAAATCTATGTCCTCAAAGCCGCTCAGGTGTTAGTCTCTTTACCTGTTTAACACCCTTGCAATGCCAAAGTCCCCAAGTTGTATGGTCCCATCCTTTGTTAAAAATATGTTCTATGCAGATAAAAAAAAAAAAATTCAATCCAGATAAACAACTAGCTGACTACAATATGGGCTACTTTTCATATTAATATTATGCCAAAGCCATATTCTCAGGGTAAACATAGGATCGAAATACAACCTCGAAATGCAAAATGCCTTTCACCAAACGTTATACTTTGCTGTAATGGTTTTAGCCCTCCCATGTGAAACCAGTATGCAAAGCATAAATCTGCTGAGAATTCTGAGATAGAGGTGCATTACAGCGTGCTGTTTTGTAAGCAAATCGTATAGCTTAGCTTTTAAAAGATTCACAAGCAAGACTATCACAACAGAGTTGAGGCATTTCTTGCAGCAGTACCTGTGATTTGATGTCTCTGTGGAGGATTTTCCGATCGTGTACATGCTTTAGTGCTAAGCAAATCTGCACAAACCAGTTCAGAATCTGGAGAAGGGAGATAAGGATGGGTCAACAGTACCAACTATTCACCTACCTGTTAAAAGAAACTTTAACTGTAACTGTTAAAGGAAAGAAAAAAATCTCAATTGTGTTTTCTATAGGGGAACAGAGGAAGCAAAACAGTAAAGAACACAACTAACATATAGACTTTCTATTGATGTCCAGCCTAACAATGTGTTGATTTACAAACATTTTACAATTATCTTCCAAATGTGGCCGCTTACCTGATCTTCAGAGAAAAGGTTCCCTTTTTGAGAATTTATCTTCTTGAACAGGTCTCCGCCTTCACAGTAGTCCATCACAATGTACAAGCATCCACCCTCTAAGGATACCACGAAGAGTAACCTTGTTTACTTTAGAACTATACTTCAGTATGTCATTTCTGCAGTCATAATGCATAGTTCATACTTTAAGGAGGGGGTCCTCACATTTGTGACTTTTATCGTGACCTACCATACCTTCAAAAGATTCCTTGTACTGTACAATATTGGGATGACTCATGTTGGCAAGCACAGCAACTTCCTTTTCAGACTCCTTTCTTTCCTTGCATGACATCTGTCAAAGTAAGACAGCCACAGTTGATGAATAAATAAAGGAAAGAGAATAGTGACAGTGACCACAAATTAATCTTAGATGCAAAATAACTCGATGCTCACCCCAGATATCCCGATCTCCTTGATGACATATTGGCGTCCATCCCCCTTGGATTTGACTAAAATGGCCTTTCCAAAGGACCCTTCTCCAATCTTCTTTATCTTATCATATTTTTCCATGTCCCTTGCATATATGGATTAGCGTGTTTTGTCTGCATTTGGATCAAATAAGGGCATATAAAAGGTGCTCCGGGTTGACCATTTGTTAATTAAATCTGGTCAATTAAAACTCATTACTTGATGACACTAGCCGAGTAGCTAACGACAATAAATAAAAATACACGAGAGCGGACACGAAGACACAACCGCAAGCCACAATAGTTGTTTAAAAAATGTACCAATGAAGCTTCGGGATAAAGAACTATTTCAGCGGAGGGACTAGTGAAATAATTGCTTGATAGTTACCATTTGTGTGTGTAGCCGTTGATGGTCACGAAGAATGTGCCCCAGCACCTCTCGCTCTCCGTCTAACTCCAGGAACTCCTTGCCTAGTTTTCATTGGTGGCAATCATTTCTTTCGGTTCTCGATTGGCTTATACTGCCGTCCATCATCTGAACAAAGCGAGTTAATCCCCACCCTCGAGGGCTGTTGCTGTGGACATTTTCCTTAGCAACCACAAGTAGAACATAAGCATCGTGGCTATGCTCACGCTGTTCGGGAGTTTAGAATGTGTCCACCGTGCACATCTTACCGCACAAACGCAAAATATTGACCAAGAAAATAGAATAAGAAGAGATACAGTTTGATTCATTGTACGTGTAACCCCACAATCACATGGTCAATGAAAAGCCAGCTCTCACTGTTATGGACACGTTTTAAGATTATTCCAATAATTTGTTATGAAATGATAACCAAGGATACCCCCACATGATGGCCCTTTACATGACACAGCATGTAGACTTGAGGAGTGTGGTTTTACCAACAGGATCTTCCTTACTCAGTGGATCACACCTGATTTGGGTGAGATGATTACAATGGGGAATGACTCAGCATGGGCACCAGTTAAGATTCTATCCCTGAACAGCTCTGACATCCTCTGATAACTACAAAGGTTTTGACTGACAAAAAACATTGGGGGAAAAAACACTGATACATTTCAAAAGAATTCTGAATTCACTATTGATGATTGATTGATTTCATCAATCTCGTCAGCAAAAGAACAAATGCTTGTGTGAAAATTATTCCAACTCCTGAGCTAGAAACGTAGAAAAATCTTCAAGGGACTTTGTGATCTTATTAGTTTTGTGGCTCTGTGCCCTTATGTCCAATGCAGTGAGTGTTGCTCCCAACTTACATATCAAACCTATTTTCATGAAGATTGAAGCCCTGCCCCAATCATCCCTTCCACAATTGACAGTGTGAGTCTGTGCTAATGGCTTCCATCTTACACTATTTACATGGTAAAATGCACAAGGAAGAGCACAGCTAAGATGAAAGATTTCCTGCTTTCATCACATTAACCCATTACATTTGATTAAACTGAGCCAAATAGTCTTCTCAAATCATACCCGCTAGTTTACTTGATACCATGAATTTAACATTGTTTTTGAAAATGTTGGGATAATTCTATGTACTCACAACATGTGTGAAGACCTTTATTCGATTTCAAATGTCATTGTGACGCAACATGATGTGATAAATACTTTGATTGGATACGATATGATGTTGTAAAAGGTTTTTAATCACAGCAAAGGAATATACAGTAGATTTAAGAATCTTAGCAAATATTTGGGAAACCTAATTTGGACAAACTGCTTCGTGATTGGTAATGCTAACCAAGACAAAACATGTGAGACCAATCAATGAAGCATTAGAATCATTTTTAAAGAGCGCAAATATGTTAGTTCTACTGTCCGTTAGTGATTTTTATATCATTTAATTAGACTAGAGTAGAAGTGCTCATTGAGAGTTCAGTTCAATTATGAGAAAACACAATGTCAAAAATAAAGGCCATATTATCTATATGGAGTTACTAAATCTCTTTGTTAAAATACCCACCAACACCAACATTTGGTCACATATTTTCCTCTTATGTCCATTATTTTTTTGTTTTTTGTGAGTCACTTTCCCCTCTCTCTTTACTCTTTTATGTCCTCTCACCACACTGAGATCTGATCTTGTGTTTTTTTGATTCAACCATAAATAATGCAAATCGGTTCGACAACGTGGTCATGAATGTTTTAACTAATCAGCATCATAAATTTCTTTTATTGATTGATCTAAGTGACGATTGTATTATTTATGTCGCACAGTATAAAACAGCAAATTCAAACGGTTAAGTCTTAGCACTGAATGCTAATGGGGACTTAATTTTACCATCACAGTTCATCATATTGAAGTTAATTCTAACGTACAGCTACGAATGAGACGAGAATTTGCCTGATAGACGAGAAAAGCAAATTAAGGCGCTTACTTACAACTAATTAACGTTGAGCTAAATAACCGTTGGAATTGACCTAAACTACACAAACAAACAACAGTCTACCGCACTTTTCCTCCCTTAGCATCGGAAGTAGTGCTAGTTGATTTACCGACTCAGGCGGTGCATGGGGCGGGGAGGGGCTACCACACA
This sequence comes from Carapus acus, assembly GCA_900312935.1. Lineage (NCBI taxonomy): Eukaryota > Metazoa > Chordata > Actinopteri > Ophidiiformes > Carapidae > Carapus > Carapus acus. The sequence goes on from OMPJ01020908.1 coordinate 57,788, forward strand.
CCTGGCATGCCGCTCCGTTCCTGCCGAGGAGAAGTTGGATGAGCCCCGTTGCGCTGTCACCCCCAACTCCAGGTATAATATCGAGTCATTGCTGGTGAACCTCCAGGTGAATAACACTGTGCGAAACATTCGGTACGGACTTTGTATCGAGCAAAAAGTGAAAACACCATGGACCAGGCTGCACTGTTAAGAGTAACTCCAATATTGTGGACAACGACTTCTGTAAGCCAAACTAAACGAGTGCAAAATCAGAAAAGTCACTATTTTGAGAAGTATTTGAATTGGTTCTCTTGTCGCGGGAAGGTAACCGATCACGTTTTAAAGCACTAATTGAGCCAATTAAGCAAGGAACGCCAGTTAGCCGTACAGTTAGCCACAGACCAACTGCAGTGTGTGTGGTGTAGTGTTTAACATTTTTAACGTTGTTCAACATTGAGTTACCGTATCGCTTGTCGAGGGTGATTCAAGGGCTTACCAAACTCCCCGCAAATCAAACTCCTTAAAAAGCCGCAAACCGACTCTGAACTGATTGTCACACATGTTCCAATGAAGTTCAGGTAACAGAATGGAAACTTGATAAAGCTGACCCTCTCAAGTAGATAACATTTGCCCCAATAGAACAACAGAGAGACCATCATCGCTGCTACAACTCATACCGTCTATTTATGCTATACTTTACATATTGTCTGTACATACTGTATTTCTGCTGTATATAGATTTTTTACCCCCTTTTTGACGTTTTGTTTTTCATTGTTATTCATTTTGCACTGGAACTTGGCACCTTAATTTCATTGCACAATGCAGTTGGTGTAATGACAAAAGATTCCTGATTCGTGATAGAGACGTGAAAGTATTTAGTGGTTGGTAGTGCAAAATCATCAGAAGATGATTAGTTACACTCTCAGCCACAGGTATTGCCAAAACAGAAAGTATTAAGGCGTTAGGATGCAACCGTGTTCTTACTCAGCCTGTTTTTGATTTGTAAAAAGGCTGAGCCTGAGATCCTGATGCATTTCACCTCTGTCTGCCAACTGTTCAGGAGTTGGAATGTCAAAACACCTATACACATGCAACACATATTCTGTCTGCACTTAAGTTTTGCTTTTCTGTGTTTGGTTTATGTTCTCATGTGCCTGTGTAAAACAGTACAGATGTCGGCACCAACACATGAAACATACCATGCTGCCACCAACACCTTCCTTCGTTTATTCATCATGTAATATAACCAGCCTGTATTCGGTGAAGCTATGAAATGTTCTTTGGCAGCTGTAAATGAAATCTGATTGTGAATTAAGCTCAGTTATTGAAAATGAAACTCTATTGCACTCTGGGAGAAGTCATTGTTATTGTTGGAGCTGGTATTTTCCCAATTATCTGTCAGTCATTTTCACAAGAATGCATTCTGGCCACTCATGTTTCAGCTTATTTTTGTCATTTGATGAAGTTGCTTTGACAAGCACTCAGAGGGAAGTGACAGGGGAAACCGCTTATCATCCCATTGGAGAAGATGAAACCAGATTTTATTCACTGTGCAACTGCAGAGGGCTTAACTGCAAATTCTGTTGTCACGACTATGGAGTATTGTATAAATGTCAGCCAAATTCCTCTTCACTGCATTCTTGTTCATTAGTCTATACAGAATAGCATTGCTATGGAGGAAAATGTTTTAAGATGCGGAGGAATAGAGCTTCGTTATGTTCCCATCGATACTGTAGGTGGCAGCAGGAGTCTCCGTTGTTGCTTTTGCAGGAGGTTGAATTAGATGTCCATTCAGGTGGTTGTTTAAGAAATCGCTTACCTCAGTTTTTTTTTTACCTCTCGCAAATTGCTTTTCACTTAACTGTTTGAAATTTCAACATAATGCTTCTAGCTCAAGAAAATGTTCATAAGCACTTCACGGCTTATCTTTTTATCGACTAAATTGTGCAGTTTAATTGCATGAATTGTAAAGGTTATTTACAATGACAAACTGAGTACTGAGTTGAACAATTTTCAAAACATTTGTGCTTTTTTTTAGGAAAACACTGAGCCACATAAAACACAATGTCTGATGCAAAAGTCTTTCCTACTTCAACTGGAAATCCTCCTCCACCAGAAGTCATAAATTCTAGTAAACTTGGGCGTTTCACCAATCAGCTCCAGTATCTGGAGAAGGTGGTCATAAAAGCCTTATGGAGGCATCAGTTTTCATGGCCGTTTTGTCAACCCGTCGATGCTGTTGCCCTGCATATTCCGGTAAGTAGTGAGGATGATGATTGTCCTCTCTGAGGATATCATCTGCTTTTAAAGACTGGATACTATGCGATCAGTATTAGTATTAGATTAGTATATTATTCACATCCCAAGACTGATTTTAACCATGGTAACCCTAGACTCATTTGTCATGTGTTCTTGTCACACCTTGTAAGCACTTGACCAGATGCTCCAGCTCAGCTTCAATTGTTTGTGACGGTCGCAGCAACGAGCAGGCAACTTGCTCAGCAACAATTTGCTGAAGTCTTGTCGTCCTCCCCCATCCCATCCTTTGGGTTGCACCCTTAGGGGGTCTACACAGCAGATTGCCTATCTTATCTCCCATCCCATTTTTATTCTCAACCGAAAGTCTTAGCATCAAACAATGCTCAGTTCTCACAAAATATCTGCCACACTGCTTTGGCATTACTGCCAGCAGTCTGAGCCATCAATTAAAATCACTGGCAAAAGCTATTCTACATTCAAAATATCTGAAATTTGCTTTGACCCCCTCTCCCCATTCTACTGCTTTGTTGGATTGTCCTGCCTCAATGCATTGAGTTGCCACCACATTATTGGCTGATTCCTCGTTTTTGTTAACAAGCCGTTTAACAGATATACAGATGGCTGGTGATGGTCCCAGCCTTTGATTTAGACCTGAAATATTGTCTGTATGAAGTTTCTGATCTGTCTCCGCTGAACACTTTCTTTTTGCGTTGTGGATGCAGGAACATCCATATATTAATAATTTTTGTTTACCAGGACTATTACACAATTATTAAAAACCCCATGGACTTAAATACAATAAAGAGACGACTTCAGAACAAATACTACTGGAGAGCCGCAGAATGTATTCAAGATTTCAAGACCATGTTCAACAACTGCTATGTTTACAATCAGGTAAACTCTCATTTTTGCAAAACAGTTATACAAATGAAGATCCAAAGATCAAAGATGTATTATTTATAAAGCTGTTCTCTATGTGTGATAAAGGGGTTGCATGGGCAAGTAAGAATGCATTTAGTTGCTCTGTGATAGGACATGATTGAGTGTATTCCTTTATTCACCTGTATTAGAAATAAACCTTGAATTTCTTCTCTTTCAGCATTTTTGATTATCTGTGTTTTTCAGAATGGCAGCAAATCTTGGTGTAGCTGTTTCTGCAGTGTAGTAGAATTGTGTTCTTTGAATGTTTGGAATGACAAGTATTTGTACTGACAGATTCATGAAATGATTAGTAAGATTTTTAACTTTAATATGATGAAACAGTTTTGGAAAGTCTCAAATTTTCCTCCCACAGCCTGAAGATGACATTGTTTTTATGGCTCAAACACTGGAAAAGCTTTTTTTGCAGAAGATTGCCCAGATGCCAAAAGATGAATTTGAAGTGTTGGCAGTTACAACAAACACATCAGGAAAAGTTAGAACAACAAACACAGGTATTACTGTGATCTCACAGTGGTGGACTATTCAATGATTTTAGCAAATGTAATTATTTATGTCCTGGATGCAGGCACTTTACAACAGAGATCACAGTCGACGTCAAAGGTTTTTCTCCAGCAAACGGTGATGGTCATTCCCTCTGATAAACCTCATTCCATTGCACCACTTCACCTGTCGACACAGATCGACGCAACAGTAAGCGTTGCCATTGAATGGCTCCTGTTTGGCTTCTTAGATGTATTAATATTTCAGAGTGTCATTGATAGGAGTCATGACAGCCTCACCCATCAGCTGGAATAGAAACCTGTCAATTTAGTTACTGTTTATCAGAATCAATAGTTAGGTCACAAAATTCTTGCTCAGATTTTGTGTGGTGAGCTCTAATTCAGCTATGATTATTTACGAAATTCCTGTAACATTCAAGCCAAATACTGCACTCCAAAAAGTCTTGAGTGTAGCCTACCTCTCTTTGTTTTCAGTTTAACAAAGGTGTCAAGAGGAAAGCAGAACCCTCTGTGACATCTGTGAAGACAAGTTGTGAACTGTCAGCCATCAAGCAACAGCCATCACATTGTACAGCAATGCCTCGACGAGGCAACGGAATGCACACCAAAGTTCCCAAGAAAGACTTGCCTGCCCTTGATGGCACAAAGGTAAAACTTTCGGAGCATTTGAAGCACTGTGACTCCATCTTAAGGGAGATGTCCTCCAAAAGACACTATGAGTACGCATGGCCTTTTTACACACCTGTGGATGCTGCTGCTTTAGGCCTGCATGACTATCACAATATTATAAAGCAGCCAATGGATCTCGGCACCATTAGGGTAAGACTGATGACTATGAGGGTGCTGATAGTTTAACGGTGTGGAAGTGTCTGTTGTGTTTCACACTCTTCCCATTTTCTTAGACAAAACTCGATCAGCGTCAGTATGCAAATGCAGAGGAATTTGCTGCCGATATTAGACTGATGTTTTCTAACTGCTACATGTACAATCCTCCCTCACATGATATTGTCTTCATGGCAAGAAAACTGCAGGTATAGTATATAAAAACTGTGGGTATATGTAGCATTTTCAATATTGCAAATGTTTTTTTTCTCTATTTTTCAATTTGTGTGTGTGTGTGTGTTTGGACTCAAACTGGCGTCATGAGGTAAAAATTTGCCACTCTTGTTGATGACTTAACAAAATTATGTCTTGTCTGAGTCAGAATTAGACTAAATAAACCGCGAGGGGAATCGGTCATTCCTATTAATGCACAAGAGGAAGAAATGTCACATTGCATACACACTCTGAACTTCCAAACTAACATGCATTGATGGAATATTTTGATTAAAAAGCCAGTCCTTACATCCATCTATCCTGTAGTGTCTGAGACCCAGGAGAGGTATTGTGTGATCTGGTTGCCCTCTTGTGGCACTTGGTTCTACATTCACTTTTATTTGTATAGCCCAATCTACATTTAGGTTTCACAAGTGTACTGAAGATGTGCTGATAGACATCATGGAAAGAATAGGACTCACAGCCCCAGTGTGCTGTGAAATCAAAGCACAAAACAAAAAAATTCATAGCATCAATTTAGGGGCCAAAATGTAGCCACCCTTCACCGTTATAACAGCTGAACACACTTTTGGTTTGCCCAACCTTTTGCTTTGAACCTCTAGCAGTTCACTACTTAGCTGTGTCACTCCTCAAGCTCTTCATGGGACTTGAACTGCTAGAATGTTTACAGTTAACTGGAGAAATTGGGGTGTTTTGACCAGTAGTGTATGTGCTCGTGTGTAACTATCTACCTATCCATGTATCCATCAGGGATCAGGAATCTTTATTGTCACTACAACAATTCACATTGTGTAACGAAATTACGATGGGTGCTGATTTCCGACTCATTAAAAACGGTTTATTTATATTTTTAACGATAAGCAGCAGAATGCAGCTGTAGCCTCAGTTCATCGACCAGGGATCTGGCGTTGGTGAGGAAGATCTTGGGGAGCGGTAGCTAGCGTAGCCTCGTGCATCAGAGGTTTTTATTATATACATACAGTATGTGTGTGTGTGTGTGTGTATTTGTGTGTGTATCTGTATATGTATGTGTGTGTATATTTGATATATATAACATATACAGTATGATGTGTGTGTGTGTGCGCACATCTGTAATAATAGTTAAAGACGCTCTCGGAAAATTCTCAATTTAATTTAAACCAAAAATATAGGA
>OMPJ01020908.1:63696-92660 GCA_900312935.1 Carapus acus
GAATTATGTCTTGTCGGAGTCAGAATTAGACTAAATAAACCGCGAGGGGAATCGGTCATTCCTATTAATGCACAAGAGGAAGAAATGTCACATTGCATACACACTCTGAACTTCCAAACTAACATGCATTGATGGAATATTTTGATTAAAAAGCCAGTCCTTACATCCATCTATCCTGTAGTGTCTGAGACCCAGGAGAGGTATTGTGTGATCTGGTTGCCCTCTTGTGGCACTTGGTTCTACATTTAGGTTTCACAAGTGTACTGAAGATGTGCTGATAGACATCATGGAAAGAATAGGACTCACAGCCCCAGTGTGCTGTGAAATCAAAGCATAAAACAAAAAAATTCATAGCATCAATTTAGGGGCCAAAATGTAGCCACCCTTCACCGTTATAACAGCTGAACACACTTTTGGTTTGCCCAACCTTTTGCTTCGAACCTCTAGCAGTTCACTACTTAGCTGTGTCACCCCAATGTTTACAGTTAACTGGAGAAATTGGGGTGTTTTGACCAGTAGTGTATGTGCTCGTGTGTAACTATCTACCTATCCATGTATCCATCAGGGATCAGGAATCTTTATTGTCACTACAACAATTCACATTGTGTAACGAAATTACGATGGGTGCTGATTTCCGGCGCATTAAAAACGGTTTATTTATATTTTTAACGATAAGCAGCAGAATGCAGCTGTAGCCTCAGTTCATCGACCAGGGATCTGGCGTTGGTGAGGAAGATCTTGGGGAGCGGTAGCTCAGAGGGCCGCCCCTGTAGCCTCACTAGCGCTAGCGTAGCCTCGTGCATCAGAGGTTTTTATTATATACATACAGTATGTGTGTGTGTGTGTGTTTGTGTGTGTATCTGTATATGTATGTGTGTGTATATTTAATATATATAACATATACAGTATGATGTGTGTGTGTGTGCACACATCTGTAATAATAGTTAAAGACGCTCTCAGAAAATTCTCAATTTAATTTAAACCAAAAATATAGGAATTGACCGCATTCGCCTGCAGTCTTTGCAAAGTGGTATCAAGAGATGTAGATGCAAAATTTTGATATATGACACATTTGGCACCAACAGGAAGTGTTTGAGGCAAGATATTCCAAGATCCCACTCCATCCAGAGACTGATTTTGCACTTGTTCATCAGCCTGAGGGGGGAAAAGAACATGAAGTTGGAGCTTCATCGTTTCCAAAAGTTTCTGAAAGGGAACTCTTGTCAGACTCGGATGACTCTTCAGAGAAGATGGCTGTCCAGCTTGCCAGTTTAGAGAAGCGGGTTAGTACTGTATATAATGAAAATCGTTTTGCTTGAATGACCAAAAGGTTTTGTTTTTTTTTAGATAGATTGTAAATGTGATGCACTCCAGCTTCACTGTCAGATTAATTTATTTCTTGCTTTATAGCTGAAAGCGGTCAGTGCTCAGCTACAGAGACTAACAAAAGAGCCAGAGGTGAAATTAAAGAAGAGACACAAAATGAAAAAGAACACTCACTCTAAGGAGAAGCACAGCCTTGGCCAAAAGAACCGATCGTCTAAATGCAAATCCGTTATGTGCGTGAGTGGCAGTAATTGAACGTGGTCAATATTCATATGAAGTGAGAAATGTTGCGCAAGCTGTGTGATAGATGATACCATGCGTTTGTATGCACATTCAGACCCAGCAACAGAGGAAGCACACCCTTCAAATGTGGTGATGATGTCCCACCTGTACCATTGACATACCAAGAGAAAAAACAGCTTAAAGTGGACATCAGCCTGCTCCCTGGTAAAAAACTTGAGAAACTGGTGGACATCATCCAGGCCAGGGAGTCCTGTCTTCCCACAGATTCCAATCTGAACGAGATAGAAATTGACATCGAAACTCTTGGACATTCCACTCTAAGGGCCATACAGAAGTTTGTTGTGGCAAGTCTCAGGAAACTGGGAAAAAACATTCGCAGTACGAATATTTCTGTTATCATATTTCAGATTTGGATATCTATATGTCTTGGTGTAAATGTACTTATACCTCTCTCTCCTCTTAACTTCCTCTCACCTTTGCTCAATGAATGACGCATGTTTAAATCTAAAGGAGTGGAGTATGGAATGTTGGCAAATGTTGGCACTGCTCTAGTTGCAAGAACAGAGCAGAACTCAATCGGTAAACAAGTTCCTCAAGGTAAGCTTTACTGATCTTTCTGCTTAAAGGCCAGTATGGACAAGGCGTTTTCTGTTAAATTTTCTTTTGTCTGTGTGGACAGCTGAGCTGACAGGAAACTGCCGTCAACAATCGTTCCTCAGTAGCAGCAGCAGCTCATCATTCAGCCCCGATACCACAAGCGGCGCTGAATCTAGTAGTGACATAGAGTCAGGTTAGATCCCCCACTGACCTTCTTCTGATCCTCATTTCTCTGTTTTAACAGATGACTTCTGTCTTTGTAAGATGGTAGAATAACACCGCCATCATTCTCTTAATGCATATTCACTTCTGTAGATGCTACAATTGCATTTCAGTTCCACCGTGGCAATTGAAGGCTAGACAATGACTTTGCATGGGATGCCATTTCAAGATGTGTTTGAGTTTTGTAAAGGACAGCTTTTGCGATTCAAGTTCATGTTGGACTTTTGCCTCGAACGAGAGGGGGCTGAGCCCAGTGTAGCCTCATCTCTACCCTGAACCTATCTGTCTCTACATCCACACATCTCACCACTGTCTTGTCATCCTCGTACAGGTCCTGCACCTCCCTATCATTCGTCACTGCCTTTTCTGACTTCCCATGCAGTTCCTCTCATGGTACCACGTCACTTGCCTATTGTAGGTCCACCAAGACACAGTGCAACTCCTTCTGACGGTCTCTGTTCCTCCTCATCATAATTCTTAGAGCAAAAATGGCATTAGTGGTACTCTCTCTTTGCATGAAGCCTTACTGCTGCTCTCTAATCTAAACTAATCTCAACTGCTCTGTCCCCCAGACCTTTCCATATCTCCACAGGTATGTTGTATATGGGTATAGCTTCCCTCACTTCCCTCCTATTAATTTCCTGCTCTTCCTGCACCACAGCCTCTTATTCTCTCCATTCATTAGGTCCTCAAAGTACTCCATCCACTCTCCAAGGATACTCTCTTCACCGTAGCATTCCTCTGTATCAATCCCAAGTTTTCTTAACCTGCTTTGCATTTTTCCGAGCTCTGTCTCTGTCTTTAATGTGAACATTTTTCAGCTAATTGGCCTGTCACATCGGCCAGGAAAGTTAGGTTATCCACTATATATACTATTTGAATGACTCTGGACTCACTTTTTTGCCACAGGAGGAAGTTCCCTCTCATGGAGTTTTGCTCTATTGCTTTTGTCTTTTAAGCTATGGCTGTGAAAGTATGTCCACTGAAATCCACTTTACTATTACCATTTGGGTTTATGCACATTGCATTCGTTTACGCAGACAGTCGCACAGTGCAGTGAATCCTCTTTTTTTGCATGACATCATCGCTGAGCATTGGATATCTGTGACCTCATAGCTTTCTACAGCTAACCTGTGTGGGAAGGTTGTGAATAACTTTCGTGTGTCTTTCAGTGGTAAAAGGAAAGAAGTGGAGAAGTGGACACCTGCAGGCCAAGGCTCATAGTAAGGCGAAGACGCATAAACCTAATAATGTAAGTCTTCTTTTGCAGATGAGAAAGCATCACAGTGTGTGATCACAGAGAGTGAGAATGTAATCTTCCATGTCAAGGTGAGAATACCTGCCCATAGAACACACACACTGAAGGCAAAGGATCTGGCAAGAGCCACAGCGAAGAGCCAGCAGCTTCCTTCCACCGAACGGCCATCAGTGGCAGACTATCGAAGCAAATCAACTCTGCTGGTTGAGCCTCCAGGTAGTATGTCATCACCTGCATGTACTGTATGTAGGTTGTTCTGGAAATGATTTGTGCTTTTACACATTTTTAATGCAAACATTTTGTTGGTCTACCAGTAATTGTCTCATGTTACTTTCCACCTAAAAATGACATCAGAAAAATTGATAAGGAACATTTGGAACATTTGAGAGGATTGACCTCTAAATTTGCCCATTAGTCTCACATCATGGTCACATTTCTTTTGTTTCATTTACTCTTTTACAGATTTGTCTGCCATTTTATCACCAATGTCATCGCCGGGCATTTTCCTAGACTTTGACGCTGGAGTATTTGAGGTATCTTTGCAATAACAAAATGTTTCACATATTTATTACACAACGTTTTAATTTCTTTTGAGATTTACAGCCATGCAGTATCTGAGACAAGTGTTGCTTGTCTCTCAATTTAAAGTAAGAATGAGGAATGAAATAAGTAAATCATGTTTGATATTTACACATCTTTGCCAATCACTTCAGTTGTGATCAGACAAGACAATAATCCCTGAGTGGGATCCCGCACGAGAATCACAAACAGGGCCTTGGAATTTGTGTGCAAAGGTTTTATTAACTAGGAAAAGGCAAAACCTTGCTGGGGATATTTTGGAAGTATAGAGTTTGGTCTTTTCTATAAAAACAGTAATCCTTTCAGCGTCCTAAGTGAGAAAACGCTGCCAATTTGGGTTGTGCCTCATCACACACCCTTTTTCATACACACGGCATAGTCGGGAAGGAGGGATCATTTGCCTGTTACCTCCGATGCTAAGTGTTCCAGTTCAGTGCAGGTGGTTGCAATGCCCTCAGAATTACGGTCAAGAGCCCTATCATTCGTGAGTGACTACATGCTGAGTTGCCGATCTCCCAGATAGTACTCAGCAGTATATCTAGGGAAACAGAGGTTAAGTGTTCACTGAAATTTCTACCCCTCTGACCCGGTGTTGCATAAGCTGATGAAGATGGATGGTGGAGGATGGAGGTCAAAGATCACGATTATGAATTTAAGAATATTAATCAAGTAGTAGAATTGAACAACTGGTGTGCTGTTTTTCAAGGGCTTTGCAATGACCATCCATCAAACTTACAGCCTTATTTACTTAGTTTTTGTGGTGATTGTTTCAACAAGTAGCTGAAGTGCCCTCTCTGTGGCGCATACTGAAGTTTGGCACATGCACAGTAATGACAGAGCAGCCCAGCTGTATATAGGCTCTTGAATCTAATTATACCGGTGCTCTTGTGAGACTATTAGTTGAGATACTTTAAGATTTTATTTAGTTTTTTTGTGTCTCCCGCAGACAAAGAGCCTGTTTGGCGCAATTGCTAAGCCCATCTCCCTCATCCTGTCTATTTAGGAGCCACATGGCATCCAAATGACTGTGCGGTAGATGTTGTGATTTGCAGTATGTTGGCAGTGTAAATACTGTATGAGATTGTAGTGTGGCAGGCTCAGATTTGAATGCCCCTGGTTGCAGACTGCAGTATGTAAGAATGCTGCCAAGTTGAATATACATTTGCAGTGGTCTACAAGTGCAACAACACAAATACTTTTTGAATGAGAGAATATCCAACGAATGTTACTTGTTTGATGATCAAATTTTGCCATTGGGAAGAGAATGAAATTACTTTTGTATGCAGGCCTGCAAGCACGTTTTACCAATATGTTTTCTGCTGCTTCAATCTCGCAGGCAAATGTTTGTTTGTATGTACAAGTGATGTGTTTGTATTTGTTTGAATGAACTGACGTGTGTAGTATTTGTTGGGTGATTATGAAATCTGCCATACCTACTGTATATGTAATGTAATGATGGCTGATCCAATCTTCAGGCTGGTCCATTGCTGTCTCCTTTGAGAGATAGTCCACGGGTCTCACAGGATCAAGTGAGGTCCAGCAAGCCAATGCAGGAGCCTGTCCTCACTGGTACTTTTAGTATCACAGACTGATGTGTAATGTGGTGTCTCTGACGTAACACTCTGTGGGCTTTTCCTCATGGTTGCTCCACATTTGTCTTTACTCGCAAAGCAGATGCGGCTGAGGGTAAACCAAGTATTCAGAAGAAGGTCAGCTTTGTTTTCTGTCTAAGCCATAATGAACTGTTTGGATGTTGGAACATCTGCAAGTTTATACAGTTTAGATTTTGCAGATCATCAACTCTGATTAACACAATCAAAGCTGATTTTGATTATGACAAATCACCGTTTGGTTGATGGCAGTTGAACTTATTTACTTTTTAGGAAATTGCGCTAAAAAATGCAGCATCGTGGGCAAAGCAGGTGAAATCCTCAATTACTCCAGCGACAATCAAGTCCTCTAAACAGAGCTTCCAACAATTCCGCAAGGTTGCCATGGAAAAAGAGGAACGGGAAAGAGCTCTGAAGCAGAAAAATGTCGAGGCAATTGCAGAGAGAGAAGCTCCTGAATCTAGCAGGTATGCATGGAAACATGTGAGGTGACCATACCACTGATACTAATTTTGCATATTGCACACTGTATAGAACTGCTTCCAATGAAAAAGGAAAACAAAAAGCATCTCAAGTTAAAGCAAGGCTTGCAAAGAGAACAAGGTTAAAATAAAAAAAAAACATGTTTCTTTAAGCCAGTTGGTAATCCTCTGAGTAGCCGTCAAAATGTATAGTAGTAACTTCTCCCAAACAAGAAATGTCTCCTGTCAGTGTGTTGCGCCTAGGCAAAGCAGAAAGCAATCCCCATCGGACACTTTTTAAGGAGGAACCTGGTTCACCGAACAGCCCTGGCACGCAGGCCAGTTGTGACATTTCCAAAGACGGCGAGGCACAAATATCCAAGTCGCCTCTCAAACCTCCCCCTCAGAGCGGAGATGCCATAATGGAAAAGGAGAGGGAGATGGCCCGCGAAAGGGAGAGAGAGCGCCGGAAGCGAGAGGCAGTGAGTGCTCCCAGTTATGTTGAAGTGTAAATCCTTGCATTAGTGCATTTACTGTCGAAATGTTTCACTGTACGTTTTCTTTACAGATGCCTACAATCAACATACTTGAACAGAGGGACATTATGGCTGCATTTGAGTTTAACCTGGACTAGATGACAGCTTTGGATTTTCCTGAGAAGTCTAAAGAAGAATTCTTTTGTGCGACAAAAATGTCGAACAATAAGGTGACTGTGTGAAAAGATATGGAAGACAATTGCTATTGCAATGGAGAGGAGTTAATGAATTGATATTTTCAGTTGATCCTAGCATGGAAAAAATGCTGTGCGCTCTTACTTTTTGCCAAAGAGAGGGAGAGACTGTCTTGAGCACAGTTTGTATCTGGTGAGGGAGAAACTTATTGTTTCTTGAAAATGGCAGCAGCAGTGTCGCCTGCACTGTTAATTCTGAAAGTTTCTTATCTCAATGCGTTCAGTGTTAAGTTGCTTTAAGTGTCATTCAAGTGTTGTCTGTTGTTGACGTTATGTTGAAATAAATATGTACAAATGTGGTATGACAGTGATGATCATGGTCCTCTGATTTTGAATTTGTCTCTTTGGGATTTATTTTGTTTGTTTTTTTTGTTAAACAGACAATTATTTGCAGTGTTAACCTCAGTTTTGACAAATGCCTCAATTTCTCGGCGAATCAGTATCTGTAGTGACCCCTAGCGGCCAATTTTTACCGTGTAGTTTTTCGTGCCTGATTGAGCTACACAACATGTCGTATATTGTACAAATCCCTAATGCCATATACTCATACGATGTTCAAATGGTAAAAAATACGACGAAAAAATGTTCAGCGTTATCCTCTCTATGGCTGCAGGGTGAGCTCTTTGAGGGAGGACCCGCAATTTGTTTTTGTTTTCATCACTGACATTATGTGTCACAAATGGGGCAATGCCACTTCATAGCACCGTAGAGCTACCAGAACATAACTTCGGCAGCGAGCGACTATAAGTACACCTGTAGATCCACTGCAATTGTATTTTTTATGTGGAGATCTGCAGCTGAGAGGGCTAGAAATATCGTCTTTACGCGCAGTTTCTTGACTGTATCCGAATCTGAAGTTGCTCCTGTGGTACGTGGATGAAATCCGTTTTCCCTTTTTTCTGTCCTTACTCTTCTACAGTGCTGCGTGACCGCACTACAACTGATTTTGATATTAATGCGCTGCACGTCTGTCGCCTGGACGCCACTTTGTCTAGGACCTGTTCGGTGAGGTAATTGCTTCTATCAAATGGTACTGAAGATATGATTTGTATTTAAGGCATGTTGCCACACTACCAGTGGTGCGATCGTTTCAGGGGTTTAGCAGCGACTACACCGGCGCCCCTGTCGGCTGCTCGAAAATGATTGTTAGGCACTGCCTCCACCGTTTCATCGCTTGAATTTGGACTTGCCCTCTATAGTCAATAACACTGTCTTTTTCTGAGCAGCAGCTGCTGTCGCAAGCGTAAAATCTGACGTGATGCTCTCGCCACCGTCCCATTCAGTCACTCGCTGGGATCCTCCCTTCAGACAGTCGTGCGTATGCGCTGTTAACGGAACGACGGAATTGCAAGAGCAAGACTTCAACAGAAAGGAGCAACTGACTGGCAGAAATCAATAGACCCGCGTGTGTTTACTGCGGCAATGTAAAGATGGCGAGAGTGCTCCACAACTTGCTATTGTTTATAATGAGACTTGCGCTGAGAATCAGAGTTGTGGGATATTGGTCTTTAATATACGGTTATTGTGCTCTTTGCACCACCGTCGCTCTGCTGAAACTTTGGTGGAACATCATTTTAAGGCCGACAACAACGTTCCGATGGGGAATACGTGAAATCCCCCCGCCTTGCCTGAATGACACGTCCTTGGGAACCCACTGTTATGTCCGGATAAAGGTAAGACATGCACATGGACTTGGCCGTGGGAGAGGTTAGACAGCGGTCTGATAGCTCATTGTGTGTTTGGGGCTCTACGCATGCTAGGATATGAAACTGAAAAATGCTGCAACACCTTGCTTGTCGCGTCGCGTCGCGTCTTGTGCGCCAAAATCGGGCCTGATCATTGAGAGAATCATGCGAGATGTGTTTTGTTTTTGAGACGTTCTCGCTGGAATTGCGTCCCGCCTGTTTGACCCTCAAGTGGTGCTGAAAGAACAGCTCCTCCGCCCAACACGCTCGATATCGGCAGTGCTGCTGCCTGGTTGGAACCGAGGGGACGTGCATTTCGGTCCTATAAAATAATAAGGTTTGCGTGACAGTCGTTTGATCAGACGATTTCGAATTGCAATAGATGAACATTAAGCTCTGCTCCTTCAAAGGTTCAAAGTATAACAAAAGGAATTCCTTCACGTATAATGTGATACAGGTAAGACAGGGAGTTGGCTTAAAAGTTGGCGCAGATCCTCAGGTTTGTTGGCAGGGTGCAGAGCCTTGTAAACAACAATACACCTGACCGTTTGCTATAACGCAGCAAAACGACTGAGGGAGGACTGCTCTGCACTGCTGATTAAAATATTGATACTGTATTCTGCCTAGTAAGGGAAGCTCTAAAGAATGGTAGTTTTAATTGCCCACCCCTCTGCTATCTATCCAGGAATCTGGCCTTAGGTTTCACTATGTTGCTGCTGGAGAGAGAGGAAAGCCACTCATGCTGTTTCTGCACGGATTCCCCGAATTCTGGTAGGTCGGAGGAAAAATTCCAAAAATGGCAGGACAGTTTTGTGTTCTGGTGTTTATAGTAGAAAGTGATGCCATGCAATTGTAGTGGTAATATTAAGCAATTGTGTGAGGTTCTTCCATTGAATGCTGATTCCATTCTTGAGCAGGTGTCGTCTTCTCCTCCTCCCTCTTTTGGCTACACCCTTCAGGGGTTACGACAGCGGATCATCTGCCTCCATCATTAGTGGATCAACCTTCTTGTGATTGCATGAAATACTGAACAATAGCTGTGCTGCTGCATTTGCAGTTAGGAAACTGTAGGAGAACGACAAATACATGTTAATCATGAATCCTTGTTGACAGCTTTAATTTGCCACCAGGGAAATGCATTTTACAGTCTCACCCTCCGAACAGAGAGTGATAAATTGTGATGAGCATTAGTCCTGGATCCCTGCCAAGAAGGTTGTAAGGTTCTGGAGGAGCATTTATAGCCTTATCATACCATATTAGCACCAGACAGGACACTGATAGCAATTAACTGTAGGAGAAGGAAGTCTGTTTCTGCTTCACTAGTCATATCCTTCGTGGGAATGATAGGTGAAACAGTGCCAAAGTGAAAGAGTCTATTGGCAGGACTGATTAATTCAAGGGCATATAATTCATTCTGCTAATGTGCCATTTCCTTCTTGGAAATCAATTGAGCGCCGCATAGACTGTAATGTTGCTATCCTCTGTGTGGTCCACCCCATCAGTGGAGCAGGGTCATCCCGCAGGCACACTGATGCCTGGTCAGTCTGAGCCTACATGGCGTATGAACAGCACCCATTTCAAACTACAGATATCACCACCTCGCAAGTTTATTTTTGAAGAGCCTCTACACACAGTGTACTTTTACCGTTTGTAATTGCTGCCTGCAGGTTCTCCTGGCGCTACCAACTGCGTGAGTTTAAGAGCGAATTCCGCGTGGTGGCCATAGACATGCGAGGCTATGGGGAATCTGACTTGCCGCTGTCCGCTGACAGTTACTCCTTTGATTACCTGGTAACTGACGTCAAGGATATTGTGGAGTACCTCGGTGAGTGAATACAGTGCGCCCGTATCTGCTGTAATTCTGTTGTAGGGGGCACTTTTTTCACATTGTGTTGAGTCAAAAATAAATGTGTTTATTGGCTGTATGCTGTGGTGGGCAGACAGCCCTCGGGCCTGCTGCACAGCATGACAAACTTCCTGTGACTTATTATCGAGGATGGGATGCTGCACAAACAGGGCCCTGCATACCCTGCTGACTGCATCCTCACATTCGCAGGGCGCTTCTCTGCTGGCCTGAGGCTTCCTCCTCTCCTCCTCTCTTCTGTCTCTCACACACACGCTCTCTCGTGCACACTACACACACGCACTTATACACACTATATCATCCAGTATGAAGAGTAGTTTTTGTCTGTTTTTCCAGGCAGCCCATCGTGCACTGTCAATTAGGCCGGCTGTTATCATATAACCTATTTACATCTGAATTTCATTTTTCATTTATCCTCAGTTTCACAGCTGTTATTTCATATCAGAGACGTATCTAAGGCCTTTGGGGAAAAAAAACCTTTATTTTGAACAGGCAACACATAATTGCTGGAACAAATGTGTTGATTTTACAAATATACACATGGACACACTCGTTACCTCCTTTGATTTATCACCTTTTCCTCTGAATGCAGCAATAGATTGTTAGTATCCAATGATCCAATCTGTGTGAACAGCCAGCCCAAAGGTGGATGCAGCTGAGTATTCTTTTGTGGCTTTTGAACTCCTTCCTCGTCAAAAATCTACACACTATGAAGAAATGCTCTCCAGACCCTTAGCTGATGTCTGAGTCATACATAGTTTTAGGTGTGTCTCAAACACTATTTCAAGAGAGTGAGTGCTGCATTGACTCCCATTGTGTTCCATGAGATGTTTCAACAGATCAGTTTACCAGACCAAATACATTGTGATCCACATCACGTCTTAATGCTACTAGATTATAGAATAATAGTAAAATATCATGCCTGTTTTGGTAACAAATATGAAAACCCAGAACAAATTCTGAAATGCTTGGAGCATTCAGAAGTTTCCCCATCCTGCAAGACAGCCTCAGGCTGAGACATATGATAATCCTGCCACGACTGCCTTAGTTGTCTGTATCAAGATGACGCTTGCAGGAATTATTTCTTCCAGAAGGCATAAATTGTGCTGCGCAGGTAAAGGGATTATTTTGGAGGGATGGGATGGCTAATGTGATCACAGCACCTCACATAATTGCTTTGACCTTGATCTGTTTTGGAGCGTATGTCAAGCAGTACATTTGATTTGATAGGTGTACATTTCCGCTGGGGGAGGGGATCAGCTGAGGGATGGCATCGATTCACAAGCGCTGACGCTTGCGTGATAAATAGTATCATTTCAACGGGGCCGCGCTTTTGTTGTGATCACCCATATGTGTCTCCAGGACACTAACTTGACTTTTATTGTGTGCATTTCAATTCCTCCGAAGGGTACAACAGATGTTATCTGGTCGGGCATGACTGGGGTGGAACTATCGCATGGCTCTTTGCCATTCACTACCCAGAGATGGTCACCAAACTCATTGTCTTAAACTGCCCACACCCATCTGTGTTCACAGGTAGGCTTTCCTTATCCATGGCCAAATTTTTTTATGGGATAATTCTCTGCATGATGATTAGTGGGGGTGTGGTTTTTGTCTTTGAATATTACAATTACTAATTAGATGTGTTCTCATCCGAATTTCATGTTCACTTTCATCTGGTAAATCCTCTTTCTTGGGAGGAAAGCTGATGAGATGCTAATTAGGGGGAAAAAGGCTCTAATGAGAAGCAGGAGCAGCTGTTTTAATTGGTAGGCAGACAGCAAAAGTCCTTGAAAGTCATTACGTCCAAGGACCCTTTTGTTTGCCTACCCGCCCTCTGGCCTTCCCGAAACCGTTCAACATCTCCTGTGTTTCTCCTCCTCTTCTCCTAGATTACGCCCTGCGTCATCCCAGCCAGCTGCTGAAATGCAGTCATTTCTTCTTCTTCCAGCTCCCTCGCTTCCCTGAGCTCATGCTATCTATCAATGATTTCAAGGTGCCTTGTCGTTTATCTTATGGGCTTAAGTGATTTCAAGGTCAAGGTTGCCTGCATGCGTATTGGTGTTTGTCTGTACATGTGTGTGCACCGAATGCTTTGCATTTAGCGCATTCACGCTGGTGCACATGTGCATTTCTGAAGGTTACACATTTTTAAGCAAGACTATTCCTAACATATGCATCATTGAGTAACTGTCTTGAAATAGATTAGCATAAACTACAAACACCATCAGTCAAGAGTGTTCAGCATTATTTATCTGCACACAGGCATTTATTCTGAATTGTCTCATGGAAATAAGAATGGGGGTGGGCCCATCACACCTCCTCATCAAATTTCACCAAAGCTTTTAATCCTTTCAGATTCAATGAAATATGAGTGGGTGCGCTCTGGATATTTGAGATGTTGCCATAATTTTTTTTGGAACAGAAGCACGGCATACAGCAGAATGTGGCTGAGGCAGCAGCAAGTCAGCATGACAGGGCTGTGACTCAGTGCAAGGTTGTCTGCAGAAAATGAGAAGCTGTCTGACCTCTCTCTCTCTCTCTCTCTCCATCCATTATCTTTCTTTAATTAGTGCTGAAGTGACATTGGCAATCTTGAGTTTGAATTTTGTCCAGATGTATTCATGCCATCAACATCAACAGCCACCCACTGAACACGTCACACTGTGTCTGTTATAGGCCCTGAAGGGTTTGTTCACCAGTCGCAGCACGGGCATCGTGAGAAAAGGCCGTTGGCTCACTGCTGAGGACTTGGAGGCTTATCTGTACGCGCTCTCACAACCTGGGGCTCTGACAGGAGCCCTCAATTATTACAGGAATGTCTTTAGGTAGGTTGAATACATACATACACACATACAAGTTGTAAGTAATACTGATAATACTAGTCACACATTCACAAAATAAGATCAGATAGCATGTAATGCTTTACTTTCTAGATGTCTGATTACAACCACTTTCAAAATCTTTGAGCTGGTAATGATCTGTTTTTGCAAATGAACCTTTTCTATAATTTTTTGCACATATTGTTGTGTTCAAAATAATCAACCACTCAATACATTCTAATACACTATTAAACATGTTTTGGTGTTAAAATTGTCCCGTGTAAAAACAACTTTTATACAATCACTTGAACATTTTTCATGGTGTTTGTGCTTCATAAAATAAACATCACACACACCATGCACAGGATACGTCGCCACTCAATTGAATATAAGCAGTGCCATCTGCCATCGGCACGATATTTACTGTGAGATTCACTGCTGTGTGCCGACATTGCTGTCAAATAAAGTGATTTACCTTCACAAGGAGGCTAGATCAGATAATTACGGAGTAATCAGCACAAATCAAATCAAAGTGAATTTGTGTAAAACGTGTGAACTGGCTGTGCATGGCTGAACACGCCATCTGCTCTCTTTTTCTACCGTGTTGTGTGTGTATGTCTCTATACAGTTAAAGACATTCCACTGACCCATGCGTTATTACTCTCCTCACATGTGCACACCATCACAATATTGAAACCAGAGTGCTTTGTGGACCAATAAACACACAGAAATCTGGTGCATGTAGTTTAAACTGCCAAGGCCTCATGAATGCCAGCATTTCATATTTGCAATTTCACAGCTCTACGTGTACCCATCTAGAATGTAAATCATCTTGAAATCATGCAAACTGATGACATCATCAGTTCAAATGTGGATTAATGTATTTTACAATCAGAAATAAATAATCTCAAGAGAAATTAACATCCCCATACCTATCAGTGTTTGGTGTTTGGTAAACGTGACCTCTCAATTTAATGAGACAATCTAACTTTTTTTGTTGTTGTTCTCTGTCCCACTCTGCAGCTCTCTGCCTCTAACACAGAACAACGTCAGATCTCCAGTTCTTCTGCTCTGGGGTGAACGGGACGCTTTTTTGGAGCAGGAGATGGCAGAGGCATGTCGTGTCTACATTAGGAATCACTTCCGTCTCAATATAATTTCTGGAGCCAGTCATTGGTTGCAACAGGAACAGCCTGATATCGTGAACACTCTCATATGGACCTTTCTCAAAGAGGGCGAAGGACGCAAAGGCTACAGAAACTGAAAATGTGCAGCAGCCCAGTCTCCCCCTCTAACTTACCACTCGTGGAAGTTGGACTATGCCTGTGACACCAACTAAGATAACGATAATGCAATCATTCTTTGAACATCACACATTTCAAATATTTTTTTAAAGGAGTCCAGGTGAAGGAGCGAGTAGAAGCACAGATCACTGGGGAGGACACTCAGCACGGCACAGTATGTGACACATATTCAAGATGTTTTTGCACATGACATCCGCCTTAAAGTCTGTTGGTTACAGCATTACAAATGTGTGGCAAAAATATTTGTGATTTCGTATTGTGTGGTGCCTTTTGACTTTCAAGTTGTCGCAGTGTGAAGAAGGTGAACATGTCTCGAGTAGTTGGGACATGGTGTCATCGGCTGTACTTGTGTGTTTCAATGGGTCACTCCACCTTACTGGGGATACAGTTCTTAGGGAACTCTTGTCATCCCGCTCCCTTTATCAGGTAGTGTTGTCTAAAAGACTTTTTCTTTTTTGTACTCCTGAAAGGCACTAGATCAAATTGTAGAGAATGTTATCTTGGTCTACCTGTATAGAAATGTTGGTGATTGTTGACTATTGTACTCTTTTGTATTTCTTCCTACACACTGCATTTTGGAATTCACTGAGCCAGGTCAACACCATTTAATTTTATAAATAAATTAAGTTTGTGCTAATCTGCAATGGCAGTGTTGTTTCACATTATTGTCCCCAATCACTCTGATCGGAGGGAAGGTGTGTGCAGGTGCCCTGTGGTGCACCTTCTGCCCATTTTTGGCAAGTCTTTCATACTGAAGATTGAAACGGCAAAATTGAAAATAGATACTGTGTGCGTAAATGTAGCAAGGCGTTGTTGGATGACTTTGTCAGCAAAATTATGCATTGTGTTTGGATCAGTTCAATGCAACCTTGCAAAAGCAGATTCTAAGTGCTGTGCCAGCATAGACACATACAGACATTGCTGACCCACAGGGCGCACAGGGCGAAAAGCAAAAATGTAATACTCCCTTAGTTGACGCCCTCATATTCATCTAATCCCCCAGCGATGTTTGATGTGTTCATATCACATGTTTAGTGGGGGAATTCTAACAGCTTTCTGACATGGTGACTACAATATTGTCTGAGTTCAATTGAATGAGCCGGCATTACTTCTTCTTTTTTTTTCTTACTTAAAACACTTGAGAAGAATCCAACTGTCTGAATGGGCACCATTTGTGGTGGCAGCAGGAGGCGTCAGAGGGCTCCTCGGAATTTCAGATTCATAGTTTTAAACGTTTTATTGTGTCCAATATATACTGCACAAAAAAAATAGAAAATAAAATCAAATAAAGGGAACACCTAAACAACCCAATGTAACCACAAGTCAGTGGCACATCTGTGAAATCCACCTGTCCAACACCAATTGGTCATTTGGTATTTTGTTCTCAACGCACTCCTCAATGTGATGAATAAAATAAAATAAAATAAAATAAAATAAAACAGAAGAGGTATTAAATCGTATAGTATTAAATTGTTTTAAAGTCTGCGCGCAAGTTCCTTTGTCAATAGTCGAGATACAATTGTAAGGATGGAATTTTTCAGGCATCGCGGTGATCACTTGCATCAGTCAGGTGGAGCAAATATCTGTACAACAATCTCACGCGATGAGTGGTGGTGTTCCGAATTCTCACACGTAAAATGTAATGACAATCTCTGTCTCAGCCATTACCCGATATGCCGAGTATTACTTGATGTAACGAGTGTTCGTGAACGCGGCGCTGCAGCCCACTTCCGGATAGTGAAATCTGGCCACGCCCCTTCATGTATACAGTCATACAGCTAGTGGGCGACAAGCAGCGTGCAGTAGTGATGTCAACACGCGCGGTCACCAGGTCAGCGCCTTTAATTAAAAAAACAATAGTTTATTTCAGGATACTCTAAACCCATAAGATGAAAGATCTTCCGCTGGCTTGGCGTCATATCAGTCTGTCTTTGTCAGTTGGGATTTTATGAAAAACTAGGTGCGCTAAGGTAACTAACGGCAACTCTCTTAAGCTAAGGCTAGCGGGCTAGCCGAAATTGGATAATGGATAATAGATGGAATTGGTTCGTTAAGCTTACATTCTTTAACAGAGAGGAGCCGAGCATCGGCTAAACGTGGGTGCAACTAAGTGTTTCATTCTGAAGCCCAGTTCTGTGGCCGCAAATAAATACTGAAAGCAACCCTCATGAGTATGAATGAAAGGGAGATGTCACTCTGACTTGTCTATCCCCTCAGACTACGCTCTCTGTCTTCCCTGACTCAAGAACAAATGATACGAAACCATGAATCCTAACGACCCCGCAAGAGATTTCCTGGCCAAGGAACGGAGATACAAAAAGCAGCTGAAGACATGCTTATCAGCTGCTTTGTCTGCAGATCTGATCAGGTAAAGCACATGACTCCGTTCGAGGCGAGTTGTAAGGGATGGGCGTCATCTGAAAAGATGGAAGTCTTGTTAATATTTTTCTCGTTTACTTAACTGATCATGCATGTACACAAAGACATGTATTAAGATTAATTGGAGGCATTCTGCCATTGCTCACGCTATGTTCAGCCTCTTAATGTCGCAAAAGTCATTGAAGCAGAAGCCCCAGCCTCCACATTAGGAGCTGAATATACCTATCACTAAACTACTGTCTGCCTCTATACATTGCACTGGTTAGGTACCCCTGTAGTTAGAGATACAACACATACTAAACTGTCACATCACTCTTGCTAAGAAAGTGGTAATGATTTGATGTATGGCGTTTGAGGTGTGTTGCCTTTGGTATAAAATGATGCATCCTACCCTTTAACCTAATTTTACTAACCTACCATGAAGCAATCAATAGTCAATATGGATATTGATATTTTATTTGTTTTGGTTATATCACATGTACTGTCTGAATGGGTTTTTTGATGTAATTATATTTGTTCTGAGGACAATGGTACTTTTCTCCCGTGTACGTCACCAGAATGCTGTCGAAGTCGTAATGAACTCAACCAGGCATAAGGATACAGGGCAATATACAGTAAATTCTGTAAATGGATATACTGTAGATATACTGTAGATACGGTAGATACTGCTTGGGAGGGCCTTAGCAGTTGGAAAGACAAGCCGGCTGGGTGACTGTCCAAAAATAGGAGTACCGGTAGTTCTAAACCAAAGCCTACGGCTCACCAACCAATTCACGTTTCCAACTGATTTTTGTCACTCGGTGACAAACCCGCTGATAAACCAACTCTGTCAACCAAACCAACTATCAAACCTCTTATTATTGGCAGCTCTGCACTGAGAAACATGAAGCTTGCAACATCAGGGACCATCATCAAATGTATTCCTGGGGCCAAAGCGAGTGACATTGAATCATGTTAAATACTCCTAGCGAAGGACAAATGTGAATTTGATAAAATTATTATCCATGCTGGCGATAATGACACCCGACTGCACTGCGCCAGTCAGAGGTCACAAAAATTCAAATTGAGTTGATATGTAAATATGCAAAAACAATATTGGATAAAGTCATTTTCTCTGGTCCTGTACCAAATCTGTCCAGTTATGTTACGTTCAGCCGCATGCATGTCTTCATTTAACCGCTGGCTTTGACATGGTGTCCACTTAATGACGTAGGCTTCATTGACAATTGGCACATTTTCTGGGGAAAGCCTGGTCTGATGAGGAGAGATGGCACACATCCCACTTTGGATGGCATAGCACTTATTTCTAAAAATGTAGTCAAGTAAACAAACTCATGGCGATCCAGTGTTGAGACCAGGAAGCAGAGTTGCAGTCCTACACGCTCCTCTGCGCCTCCATTGGAGCAGTTACCCACCCAACACTGCATAGAACCCGTATCAATCCCGCGTCCGCTGAAATCCTCCATGTTGAAAACAAAGAAAAAAAGAGTCACACATAGGAACCTGATCATACCTCCCACCGCAACTGCTCCTGCACGTCAGGATGCGCAAATTAAATGTGGATTAGTGAGCAATAGATCTCTTTCCTCTAAGGCCATATTGGTCAATGATTTAATATCTGAACGCCACTTTGACATGTTATGTTTTACTGAAACTTGGCTGCGTCCCAACGAACACGTCTGCCTAAACAAAGCCACTCCTCCCAGTCACGTTAATACCCACATTCCTCGAGACATCGGCTGAGGAGATGGGGTTGCATCCATCTTCAGCCCAAGCCTCCAATTCAACCCTGATCCCAAAACGCGTCACACTCCTTGGAAAGCTTTGTTCTTATTCTGTTGCACCCAATGTGTCAAGCGTTGCAACTGATCCTGTATGTCACTGTATACCGGCCCTCGGACCCGTACTCTGTGTTTCTAAGTGTGTTCTCAGAATTCCTATCATCCCTAGCTATCATGACAGATAAGGTGATTATAGTAGGAGATTTTTACATTTATGTGGATGTCGAGACCGATGGCAACTCATGGCATTGACATTGAGAACCTTGTGGTCTTCCCTCATAGTTCTTTCAGACTACTTCATAGTAACCTTCGGATTCTGTCTGCATGATTACACATCTCCCACCAAAACAGTTATCTCCAGATATTTATCAGACAGTGCTGTAGCTAGATTCAAGGAAACCATTCCATCTGCGCTTCGTTTCGCTCCAACAATGGAGTCATTCGATAGTCTTACTCCCTCCATTATAGGCCAGCTAGTTGATAATGTCACCAGCTCATTGCGCACAACTCTCGATGCTGCTGAGCTCCTAAAGGAGAAAACGATTAAACAGAAGAGACGGTCTCCATTGTACAATACCCAGACCCGTGAACTAAAGAGAACCTCACGTAAACTCAAAAGGATCTGGCGCACAACTTAATTGGATGATTCTTGCTTAGCCTGTCAGGACAGTCTGAGAACTTATAGAAGGGCCCTCTGTAAGGCCAGAGCCGCCTACTACTCCACACTAATCGAGGAAATTAAAAATAACATAAGGTTCCTTTTCAGCACCTTGGCCAAGCTGACTCGGTGTCATGAATCTACCGATCCATGTATTCCTGCTGATCTTAACAGTAATGACTTTAAGGCTTTCTTCAACGACAAAATTCTAACAATAAAAAACTAAATTAGTGCTCTGAGTCACGCAGATACAATTGCTCAGCATCTGGCCAAGGGCCTGGGGTCCCTACAACTTCGTCCATCCCTAGAATGCTTTTGCCCTATCACGCTCCCTGCATCAACCAAGATAATCTCCTCAGCTAAATCAACAACCTGTATGTTAAACACTGTTCCAACCAGCCTGCTCAAAGAAGTCCTTTCCTTACTAGGAACATCTGTACTAAATATGATTAACATGCCTGTATTAGCTGGCTACGTACCAAAGTCTTTCCAAGTTGCTGTAATAAACCCTTCTCTAAAAAAAAACACCCTTGATCCAGAGGTCATAGCTAATTACAGACCTATTTCTAACCCTCCTTTCCTCTCCAGTATCCCGGAGAAAGTTGTTGCTAAACAGTTATGCGACTACCTGCAGAGCAATGATTTATTAGAGGAATTTCAGTCAGGTTTCAGAATGCATCACAGCACCGAGATGGCACTGGTGAAGGTCACTAATGACCTCCTAACCTCTTCTGATAAGGGTCTTGCTTCTGTGCTTGTTCTTCTAGATCTCATTGCTGCATTCGACACTGTTGTTCATCAGAATCTTCTACAGAGGCTAGATGATCTGATTGGCATCAAAGGAACCGCCTTTAGCTGGTTTAAGTCATATCTATTAGATAGACTTCAGTTTGCACATGTTAACAATGTTTGCTCTGAGCACACCAGGGTTAGACATGGAGTCCCACAGGGCTCCATACTCTGACCGATTCTGTTCACCCTATCTATGCTTCCTCTAGGTGGCATCATAAGAAAACACTTATCAACTTTTATTGCCATGCTGACGATACACAACATTATCCATCAGTGAAACCTGAGAAAACCAACCATCTAGCTAAACTCCAGGCTTGTCTTAGGGACATAAAAAGTTGGATGACCCGTAATTTTCTGTTGCTCAACGCAGACAAAACTGAAGTTATTGTTGTAGATCGAGAGCACCAGAGGAACGCCTTATGTAATGATATTGCTACTCTGAATGGCTTTACCTTGGCCTTCAGCACCACCGTAAAAAAAAAAAAAAAAAGAGACCTGTCATTGAATGTCCACATTACTTAAATGTCAAGAACCGCCTTCTTTCACTTACATAACATTGCTAGGTTAGGTACATGGTGTCATTAAAAGATGCTGAAAAGCTAATTCACGCTTTTGTTACCTCCAGGCTGGATTACCATAATTCTTTCTTAGCAGGCTGTAGCAACAAGACACTGAGGCCTCTCCAGGTGGATCAGAATGTTGCAGCACTGACAGGAACTAAGAAAAGAGACCATATCTCCCCAGTGTTAGCTTCTCTGCACTCGCTGCCTGTAAAATCGAGAATAGAATTGAAAATCCTTCTCCTCACTTACAAGGCGCTCAATAATCTGTCACAATCATACCTTAAAGAGCTAATTGTGCCCTGTCATCCAACCAGAGCTCTGCAATCCGAAAACGCAGGGTTACTGGTGATTCCTTAACTCAGTAAGAGTAGAATAGGGGGCAGGGCCCTCAGCTCCTGTCCTGTGGAACCATTTGCCAGCTTAAGTCCAGGGGGTGGATACCCTCACTGCTTTTAAGAGTAGGCTGAAAACTTTGCTTTTCGATAAATCTTATAGTTAGACAAAACTATACGACGACAATTGGATGAGACACTGAGCTTTCCTCTCCTCCTCTTCCTCAATCTCCTCTCCTTCTCTGCCTGACTTGCACCCATCCCATACTTGCATCCCTGTCTCGTAAGTGTATGTTACTACTCAGGCTTCTTCTCCAGAGTTTTGTTTTGTGCTTTATTAACCTACAGCTGGTAGCTAGAACACCACCAATGATGATGGACCTCCAAACATCTGGGTTCTGCTCCTACTGCTGTGCATCCCTTCACCTGTCTCTGTCTCTCTCTGTCTCTCTCCCCTTCTCTCTCTCTTAACCCAAGCGGTCAAGGCAGTTGGCAGCCCACCTGCAGCCTGGCCTGCCCGAGGTCTCTTCCCTTTAATGGAAGTTCTTCCTTGCCACTGTTGCAAATGGGGAATATGTTGGGTCTCTGTGTTTCCATCCCATGGACCTTGACATGTTGTTTACATGTTGAGGAGCACTACCTGCTCCATTTTGTAAAACGTTTTCAGATAACTCCTGTTATGATTCGGCACTGTACAAATTAAATTGACTTGACCAGATATAGACTACATACAGTATACTGTATGTGTATGCGTGTCATACACCTCATAAATACATACTGTAGATGGTTACACACACACACACACATTGAGAGGACCTAGACAAATGATTTGGTGAAAGTGGGCAATATACAGGGTGTATGATATGCTCAACCAGCATTTACCTGAGTCAGTAATATAACAACGCTCAACCAAGTGCAATTTTGCCACATAGAGTACTATGGAGTTTTGCATGTAAGATGATGTGATTAAAACACAACTTTTTTTGCATGTACCATTTCCAGAAGTGTGAGGTGCTGTCAATTAAAAGAAAATGATATGATTGTAAAATATCCACAATTTCTCGTGCGTGTTCATTACTACCTTAGAATAATTTCCCCCAGAATCAGAGGGAAAAGTTTGATATCTGTAGTGGTCGCAGAGAGAACATTTCTCTGTGTGGCCCCATTTCACATGAACTGCCTCAGGGTTACCGAGGTGGATGCCTGTATTTGATCTCATACTGTCCAACAGGCTTTAAGCAGACTGATATGTGGGTCACCCAGATCAGTCACTGCCGTGATAGCAATAAGACCGATGAAATAAATGGACTGCCTTAGTGCACAGCTTGTGACAACAAAGATGAAGAGTAAGGCGTCCACTTCATCTTTGAATGGGAAAGTATGATACTTCATCTCTGTCGCACTTAGCAGCTGTTATGATAATAACAACAATAATAGTAATCACAGGAAGAGAACTGTTTTGCTGGACAAAGGGTCGTTCACTGGTATCAATATTGTTCATCCAAGTGATGACTGCAATCGGAGTCGTCTTGATTATTGATGATCTTTATCACTTCACCCACATAATGATTAACCTTTGTAACCTTGTGTCACTGTCTTTTTGATTGAGTGCGAGTTCTTTCTTTATTTTTCAGGTTACTGGAGGAGGAAATGGAGACGGATGTGTGTATATGTGCCGACTCCAGCTCCTTGCCAGCCCATAGGGCTGTGCTCTTGGCCAGAGTTCCTCACATCCTTCACTGCACCAACAAAGACCCCAACATCATCCATCTACCTGACTATGATATGTCCACATTGAGAGATTTCATCAGGTAAATTGTGGATCTGGGCGTGAGGCACTTGAGACTGGACAGTCTCATTGGGTTTGACAATTATTCAGCTAAGAAAAACATCTCCTGCCTCGAAATTAATGGATTTAAGGATTTCTTGCACAGCGCATGAAAGATTTAAGGCTGGAGGACAGACACCAGCATGAGGATTGTTGGCCCCCTGCACCTGCTTTCAAGGGTTGTTACCCCTGTCGGTTGCAGTTTCTCACATTTCTCGACAGAGGGCGCCATATAAAATGAAACTAACACATTTGGAGTATTTAGAGGTTTTGCTGCATTACAGAGGCATGGAGAATCAATTGAGATAAAATCCCCCAGCATGTCACTCAAACTTGTTGAGTTTCAATGTTGAATTTCATTTTCTCCTCTGACGATTCGCCATCATTGAGTGTTATTGGTATGGCAAGTAAGCTATGCTGACACGGAGGAGCCCCCATTCCTTTTGTACCAACATGACTGCTTTAACTTCAACATAATTTCCATGCATGTGCTGCTTGTAATGTTCCTATGCCACAGTGTTACCGTGCTGCATCTTTTGTCTATCTAATTCCCGCTTCTATCAATGCTGATCATTTTCCAATGCAATTGAAAAGTTCAGCATTAATTAAACCCCTGATCCTCCGTCCTGCAGGAACGTGTATAAATCAGAGCATAGGATGCACTCGGACGGAATAATTCTCGAAGATGAGGACTCTGTGCCTGAGAGCAAATTACATTTTCCAGACCCAGCAAACTCTGGGAGAGTGAATCTCTCAGGTAATTTTTGAAGGTCTATTGCAAACTCTGTGAACATTCGCCTGCTAACCTTATTTCACTCACCACATCATGTCATGTCAAACATTAACTGAGAGTGAAATTTAGATTACTTTTGGTTTTTAACTAGCTCTACATAGTTGTACGAATCATTTACTAGCGGTGTGTCATTATTGTTATGGTGATCTACCCTGTTTAGTCTGTCATACAAGCGGTCGCAAGTATTCCTGTGTAAACCACCCATCCATTGTCTGTCTTGCAACCTCACTCCTGTTTCCATATGATTGTTGTGGCTTGTCTTCTCCCTAGATGGCATTGTTCTTGAGGCATCCTCAGGCCTTGGGGCTGACTTGCTGGATTTGTACCACAGGAGAGAGCAATGTGACATCACCATCCAAGTGGCAGAGCAAACCTTCCCGTGCCACAGGTACAACTATCTTCAGTGGCCTATTTATTAACCTATTTCTATTCTGAGCGTATTTGGTGAAGTATTTATATTTTTACATAACTTTTTTGGAAGGGATGGGTCAGTTTTTATATCAAACATTCATGAGAAATCCAATTTTCCCCACACGTTGAGTCATAGCAACATGCAAAAGAGTGGTACAACATAACCGATATGTAAGGGATATTGAACCCTTCGGGGAGGGGGGGCACCTCGAGGTGATTATCAGACAACAATGACCGACGACAAGGACATTATTCCGCTTATAACACAGCTTAATACATTAATAAATCAGACAGTTGACAGAAATAGTCTATAACAAGACCGCTTTAATTTTTTTGCAGTAGTCTAGGCTGCTTTCGTCCATGCAAGAAAATAGTCTTTTCAAGGCTACAGGTTCTCCGCTGTATGTGAATCATTTGAATGGATAAAACAAAGGCTCATTGGCCTATTTAGAGTCAGTATTGACATTAAACTGAACATTTACATTCATGATAAAGTTGGACAAGTTGAATGGGACATCTTTGGAAATTCTGAGGTTAATGCCTCTGTCGTTCCTCAGACGTGTGTTTGTAGCCGTAGCTAGAAGCACACGTATCATACTCACCCTCGCATTGAAAGTTTCATACTTCCCAAATATGTTGGAATTAATATGACAGTTGTCCATGATTGCTCTGTCAAGAAGCGTAATGCTGGCAACGGTACGTAAACAACCCAGCAGGTTCTACTCTGAGACTTTGATTTTACAGCGGTTCATTATTAATAGTGGAGCGGTCATTATCCGAAAATAACGTGGCCAATAACGGATAATCAGAATCGAGTATTCACCCATGCCGTGTAATAACTAGCTATACAGCATATATACCCATAATCTATCAATAATACCTCTGAAACATTTCTTGTACTGCATGAAATGTATGCTGTAAACCAGGGGGGGATAAACATCTCAGCTCATGACTTTTAAATTTTGACAGACGGCTGCATCAGCAAAAGGTGTAGACATGTCAAACAGAAACTGGAAAAAGCATCAGGATGTCACATTATTTACCTTTTAATAGGACCAGTTTTGTTTTTCACCCATATTTGCCAGTGCATCATCTGTGCATACCATCTGGCCTGATTGGGCTCATGTGCCGTTGTTTGCCCACCCCTGCTGTAAACACATCAGAGTTTTGTGCATCCACAGGGCAATCTTGTGTGCACGGTCACAGTACTTTCGAGCTATGCTGAGTGGGAGTTGGATGGAAAGCTACAGGCGGTGCATCACTCTCCAAGGGTAAGACCAGACCACACATCAGTACAATCATCAGTACACAACGACAACAACAACGCCGTGTTTCACTCTCAAACAATGTAGCAACATGGTTGTCTACATCACATTACTTATTCATGCTTTCCCATAGAACAAGCCCGTACAGAACAGGGTCCCACACATGAGTTCCTTGTACTCACATGCACACAGACATCACAGATGACACAATGCCCTATGACGCATTTGGATTTTCCAAATGTCAAGCTCATGCCTTGCCTTCAAAGAGTCCGCCAACACCTCCACCCATCTCATCCATTCATGGAGACGTCACTCACCTAATAATTTCCAATGCTACTGCTTAGGGAAGGACTAGGGTGTCAGAATCAAACGATGCCAAGTGTTGAAATGTTTGATTTCGATCACAGGTTGCTGTCTGTATCTCTGAATGTAGGTGTTACCATGTTGTACTTGCACAATGCTCGCTTTACACCTTGAAGTGCAGGCTCACCACCAACATTTTTGACAGAGGTCATGCTCAGTCTGTCGCATGTGAGAACCATGAAGAACTACTCCAAATGTAATTTGAGTAAAAGATTACAAATAAAATAATGTGAGGGAAAACCTAGTCTCAAGTGGACAGAAATCAGTGTGGTTGACAGGAAAAATAGCAGAAAGTTTTGATTTCCGTAGCGGATTGATACCGTGTCAAGCCATACTTTAAAAGAAAAACATCTCCAAAACCTTGAAAGTCATCCAGATAACATTGCAGGACGGTTTTGTAACAAAATGTTCTGCCAACTTCAGCTTAGGGCCCGAGGAGATGGAGGTCCTGCTTCAGTTCATGTACGGGGCTGTTGTGGATCTGCCCGCCAGAGCAAGTCCCAGGTATTGTGCTAGAACAGTCCATCCTTTTTTAGAGAGCAGGCCCAAAAATATAGGGTGACCCGTATTTTGTGTCTTCTCTACAGCCAGGTGATGTCCGCAGCAGACATGTTGGGTCTAGAGGGCCTCAAGGATGTTGTGGAGTTTGTTCTCAACCGAGACTACTGCCGCTTTTTCCCTAAGGTCAGTCAGATTTTTGTAGATGCTAACAAAGTGATTCACCTCCTCAACAGTTCTGCACCTGAACCCAATGAATACAAGCTCACTGGCCACTGCAGTAGGAATGCTTTACTTGTACTCCCATTGTTACTGGACCTAGCACTAGTAGTGTTGACAACCTTTTGATTATGTAAATGCTGAAGTGTACAGATTGTAGCACGCTTGTAGCTTCCCACCATCAGAAGGAAATCTGGTAATTGGACTACAGTGGACTCTTGTCTAGTTGAAGAAGACATTTTGCAATGATTCAAGCTGTGAAATTCAACTGAGGGTTGACACTTAGTGGTCATGACAGATGGACATTGTCAGCTGTGGCCTTCACACAGTTGTCTCTGTTCATTCTAACCCTCACACATCCATCTATACCATTGTTAACCATCATTAACACAAAATCACTTTTTTCCTCAATTGGAACTTCATCAGGATGCCATGACAGTATGGAAATATTTTCATTTCTGTCACATCATTGGCTTGTCAGTGTCAGCATCAGGTACAATAATAGAGTGTACGCCCCAGTGATGTAGCTCCACTGTAAATTTGTGATTCAAAATTCAGTTTCCAGGCTTCGCTCTCGTGTTGCCTCCTTTCAACAGCTTTAATCTGCATGCACCGGTTGTTCAGTAAATAAATAACTGCCTGCT
Source organism: Carapus acus (assembly GCA_900312935.1). Lineage (NCBI taxonomy): Eukaryota > Metazoa > Chordata > Actinopteri > Ophidiiformes > Carapidae > Carapus > Carapus acus. Next base: position 90,924 of record OMPJ01020908.1, read on the forward strand.
CCCGCTATTGTTAATCACACAGCAATCAGAGTCATTACCTGACACAGCTGGGTGTGATTACGCAGCCCCATTACTGTCATTTATTTGTGCGTTTTCAGCCGATTGATGGCGTTCAGAAGACAATCATAGAGTGCCTGGCCATCACCCATGCACTAGGCTGTCAAAACCTCCACGTGCAGTGTAAGAGGTGAGACTGGACACAATGATAATCGAGACGTAGCTATTAGACATGATTTCAAGATGCCTCGTCCGCTCACGTCCTTTTCGTTGATCCAAGTGCACATACCCTGCATTTTCAGTATCTGAAACATCAAAGTGTAACCCGCTGCAATGAAGCAGCATGGAGAATGTGAATGTAGGTCAGTGGAGGGAAGAGTGAGGCGCAGAGCTGCGCAGCTAAGCGTGACTTGGTCTCTCTCTGCCTCGGTTTTACGTGCTCGATGTCAAGTCCCCAAGACTGCAGTTGTAGATCCTCATCCACAATGAGCATTTCCTACAATACCTCTTATTCTGAACCACTGAAAAACTGCAGTTAAGCCAGCAACAGATCAATAGCGTTGTGCACCATTTTAAGAGTTCGTTGCAGAATACAGACTAAGATAATAGAATAGAAACCACTGACTACTGCAATACATGTTGTGTCCCTGCTGAACACCATGTGTTTGATTTCACGAGCACATTTACACACCCTCATTTTTGGTGTAATTACTCAATCAGGTTACTTATTTTTCAGATGGGTGGCGGAAAATCTTCTTAAGACTTGGTCAGAGCGGAACTTTTCCCTCTTGTCCCCTGAGCTCCACAGAGAGTGTCTGACTGCTGTAACTGAAACTCTGGTGAGCCTTGCACACCCATTGCACTGGCCTGAATGAGCAGAAACATCATGAATCTGTTCCCTTATCGTTTTCCACAGGAAGGCATAGCACTTGATCCAATTATACACACAAATTCAATTCTCAATTACAGCAGGCTCATTCAGAGAGAAAATGCAGATGCAGACAGATAGGAAATGTCCAGGCTTGTAGCTGAGATTCGTCTGTTTGTCATCGGCACATGATAGATACTAGAAATTACTGTTGATAACGAAAAAGAAGCACTTTTCCAAACACACATCTAAGCAACAGTTTTCCAACTAACTATTTGTACTAGGGCTGGGCGATTTTGCCTCAAAAAAAAATCTCCGATTTTTTAAAGAAAAATTCGATTTTTGATTCGATTTTCGATTTTTTTTCAATGCACTTAAAAACAACTGCAGACATCTGACATATTGTCAAAGTGCAACTTTATTGCTGTGGTTGTCCTCAGAGTAAAAATGCATATAAACCAAAATTAGAAGTAAATGAGGCTCTGTCATTGAGCAATTTCAAGCTTTTACTCAGGTTTAAGTTTTCAAAAGTGCAACAGCAACTTCACAGTACCTTAAATGATCTGATTAGGAACAGATAACTAAACAAAGATTACTGTTTAAAGAAATCTTAGCATAGTGCAAATAAAACATTAAACGTGTGGCTTAAATGCCTATGGTTGACATAACCTACTCAAAAGGTAAACAAACGTAAACAAACTTTTTTCTTTAACAAACAAAATATGTGCTTATTATATCTCTGACACCTCCTCCAGCTCAGCGCAGATCTTTTGCCGAGTGGCAGTGTACAGGTGAGGCAGCGCTACGCTGGCGAAACACTTGCGACTGGGTATCGTACCTAGCATCTAAAACTTTCAACACGTGATCAAGCC
>OMPJ01020911.1:5755-17814 GCA_900312935.1 Carapus acus
TGGAGGATGGTGTGGGGGTGGTGGTGGTGGTGGTGGGGTGGTGATGCGCACAATTATATTTTCGCACAGCTGCAAGGGGAGGGGAATGTTTCGCTCGTCCTTGAGTTGTCGACGGAGGAGTGGAGGGGTGTCGGGGGTTGTGACGATCAGAGCGCTAGTGGGCCGCAGTAAACAACGAAGCGGGCCGCAATCGCCCCATGGGCCACGAGTTTGAGGCCCATGGTTGACATGTTGAAGAGAGCTATCTGCTCCATTCTGCAAAGCACCTTGAGATAACTTATGTTGTGATTTGGGTCTATACAAATTAAACTGACTTGACTACTCAATAATAGTGACTGGGTCACAATTGAATTTACCACATACAAACCCTTTCCAAAAAATTAGAATTTCATGGATGAGTTTATTTATTTCCATAATTCCATTCATATACTTAAACTTGCATAGATTATTCTGGGCAACAAAAACATTTAGACAGTCTGTTTTTCGACTGATTTGGGACCATTTTGCACTGCTGAGTCCAAAAATTGCATAAATTTCTCTCAATCAGGTCAGCTTTTTACACCAACTTGATTTAGAAAATCTAATCTTCTGACATAATTGATAAAATTCATATGATATTATCAGTTGATTTTTGTTAATATTTTTTATCCAAAAAAGGTTTAGGGAGAAAAAAATCATTTTCTGACAATGTATTAATCAAATGGAGGAATCCTAGTCACTGACGTCAGGAAGTCTGCAAAGACATATACTGGAATTTCATCATAGTGAGCAACAGGACACCGTGCTGATTCAAGATCAGGATACGTGAAGCTGCCTCCATTCTTTCTGACATCAAAAGCGCAGAGGTAGCAGTCCATGTTGGATTGTTGCCCCAACCATGGGAATTCCAAATCTTAAGACAAGACAGATTTCCATCACCCCTGCTGTCAGCTTTTCTTTTTTTTTGAGTCCGGTGCTCCTCATTTCTTCCAAATGCGTCTGAATGTGGTGGTTTTTGAAGCTGTGACTCCTGCCTCCTGCCATCTGGATCTTCTTTTTGATGATACACTGAAGCACACGTTCATTTCTTTTGCTGGTGCATCTTCTCCTGCCACATTTTGCCCTTCTACTAGACCAAGGGTTGGCAGCCCAAAATGTTTTAAGAGCCACAATGGACCAAAAAAGCAAAAAACAAATCTGTCTGGAGCTGCATATGTAAGCCTCATTAATGAATTCAATGTTTATTCTAAACATTTTTACAGCATTGGAGAACCTCAAAAAAATATTTGTCTCATTTCCTCCAAGAAAAACCATATCATATCAAAACAAAAAAATTAAATATTTCCCTCATCTTCTTCCATTTTCATACATTTTTGAAAATGCTCCAGGGAGCTACAAGGACAGCGCTAAAGAGCCACATGCGGCTCCAGAGCCGCAGGTTGCTGACCCCTGCACTAAACTTTCCATTGATATGCTTGGACATAGCACTCTGTGAACAACCAGCCTCCTTAGCTAAGAACTTTTGTGGCTTATCCATCCTATGGACAGTATCAGTGATGGTCTTCTGGCCAGTTGTTAAGTCTGCAGTCTTCCCCATATTGAACAGAGCTGAGACAATTGAACCACTCTGCAGCAATTCAACGATACCTGGGGAAACCTGCAATAGGCTGGCAACCTGTCCAGGCAGTATTCCCTGCCTATCCTCAAAGAGTGCTAGGATAGGCTCCAGCAGACCCCCCTGACACCAATGGGAAAGAAGCGGGTATGAAAATGAATGAATGAATGAATGAATGAATACATTTGGAAACCTGTGCAGGGGCGTTGAGTTTTGTAGATGATACACTCAGTTTGAATCATTCATGCCCTGCAAAATCTGGGCCGATTTCTCCACAGTATTCAAATTTTTGGAATTCCTGTTTTCATGGTTTTTATGAGCTGGAAGCCCAAATTATGTCAAATTAAACAAACAAATACTTGAAAATGTTTGCATTGTGGGTTCTAAATCTATAATCTATAAAAGTTTGCAATTATGGAAAAAAATAAACTTTTCCTTGATATTCATATTTTTTTGGAAAGGGTCTGAACACGGCATGTGGATCGGGAGCATGGCCAAGACGCTTTGGCGGTCTGTCATCACAGGAGCGCGTCAGCCATCACTGGTCATGCTCCAGCTGCAATCTGCGGGTTGACAAAGCACGAGACACAAAGACTCCAGAGAGGAAGCGGAGTTCCTCGCATGCATGTATGAGATATGGATGTTTACAGGTGAGAGAGAGAGAGGATGTTCACAGATGAGAGAGAGAGACAGGAAGAGGGGAGAGAGGAGAAGGAATGGAGAGAGGCACCATGTGAAAGTGTACCATGAGAAATCCCTTGGCTGTTTAAATCTATAGAGCAGACCAGTTGGAACAGCATCTAACATGCATGTTGATGGCCTAGCTGAGGAAACCATCTTGGTTAATACAGGAAGGTTGACAGAGTAGAAGCAGTCTAGGAACAGACCAGTTGTAAGGACCCTTGGCCTGAGGTTACATCCTGTGTATCTGCATTTGAGGAAATGAGACCAGTAAATTTGCTTCTTATTGTTATTGGTATCACTGAAGAAGCTCATGAAGTCATTATTGCTAAGATCTATAGGAATACATAGGTTGGTAGATTCATGACTCTGAGTTAGCTTGGCCATGGTGGTGGGAAGGAACCTCTGGTCATTTGCATTTGCCTCGATTAATGAGGAGAAATAGGCGGCTGTGACATCACAGAGGGCCTTTTTATAGGTTTTCATGCAGTCTTGCCAGGCTAAGCAAGATTCATCTAACTTAGTGAGGCGCCATATCCATACTAGACTTTGCAGGATTTCCTTCAATTCACAGGTCTGTGAATTATACCATGGAGCCTGTCTCTTCCGTTCCATCTTGGAAGAGATGGATGAGATGGAGGAGAACCTTGGGAACAAAAGCTATGTGCTTAGAAAGTAGAGGAGAGAGCCAGGAGAAAAGACTGTGAATGTGTATAGATGAGAGTGGCACATGTCGAGAGGGAGTGGTAGAAGAAGAGTTGAGATAATGACAAGGCACGACTGAGTTTGATTGTACATTATGTTCCAATTATTTGATTGTACAACCTTACCAGGTTGAGAGGCCTGAGCCAACCTCAGCACCTTCAACACCCCTGGCTATAGATCATGCCAATGTGCCTATATTCTCTTCTGCAGGCTGCCATGCATGACTGATTACCACATCACATTTAATATGACTGTTATTCACGGCAACATGTTGACAGAACAATGAACTAGTTTTCCAATAGGCCAAACTGGGGGTGTCTGAAGGCCTAGTGCTGCCTTAGCTGACTGGTCCTTAGATGACTGGTCTCTGTTTGTAGGGGTGTAGGCTTTCAGGTGGTGTCTATAAGAATGTTTACTTCTTACCTGGCTGACATTGGCTGGTGTCAGAATCATGTCTAACACTCCAAACCACCCAGAAATAACTCCCGTGGGGACAGCATAGGCAAGGGCAATCATGAGGAACCTCAAGTTACTGTGGGGAATGACAACAAATGTTCAGAATATGGGATGGTTTTGAGAAACTGAAAGAAAAACATCCAAAGAGAACTGCAACATTCCTCTGTAAAACATGAGATGAGGTCATCCACAGTTCAACCAAAACCTCAACACCATTAAAAGACCAATAATGTGCTCTTGGGTTTTGTATTTGTCTCATCTACAACTGATGTGTCCTAGCTATTCATGTTATCAGCAATGCACCAACAACTCTTGCTTCTGCTGTCCTCCTTTGTCATAAGCGTGTCTTCCTTCCAGTCTGCTATGCCCCTCTGCGATATTCTGGCATACTCCCCCTTCTAAAAATAGAAGTGGTGGGACTCAGATAAAAAAAAAAAACTGACCTAATCAGTTAGAGGGTTTGAAATTAATTAAGAGGCTTTGAAATTAATTAATCTCAATTTATCTCATATCAACATTTTAATTCAACTCAAATTGAATTTGGCTACAATGAATCAATGAATTGACCCATAAATGATCTTAAACAATAAAATTGTTTATTTTCATTACTAGGTGTGTTAACATATAGTGCAAAATGAATAATAGGAATACAATCGTCCGTCACCTTTCGCGGCCTCGCTGTTTCTCAGATTACTTTAGTATAATTTTGCATGTTTGTTTGTCTGTTTTTTAACGGCGTATAGTATGAATACGCATTGTGTTTGGCATTAGCTAGAACTGCACGTGTTCTGCATCCTGATTAGCTAAGGGAGTACAGAATGCATTCAGCCAGCCAGATTTACAAAAATGTTCTATCGCTAGCAGTGTGACTCTGAAGTGCTGTACTGTATGTTTGCAAGTTTACTTTCTGTAAAAAAAACATATATCAATGAAACGAACTGCGAGGGAAAAGGCACCTGCAGTCGCATCCAAAAGGCAGAGGAAGATGCTAACCATTGCAGAAAAAGTTGGACTTCTGGACATGCTATAAAGACGGTAGAAGTGGGAACCGTTATGGAATAAATTAATTGTCGGTTCATTAAATAAAGAGGGGGGAAAATAACATAAGGACGACAGCAGCAATAAGTTTTAACAGGGATGCAAAAAGGGTTGTAACTGTCCACAACAAGACCATCGTAAGGATGGAGTCTGCTTTAGCTCTGGATCAGTGACAGCAGGAAAAAGAACATTTCTTTTAATCTGCGAAAGTTTGAACATTGAGAGTGTTCTAATAAGAGCGAAATGTGAGAAAATGTTAATGTCTATAAATTAATGTCTAAATGTTAATAATCATAAAGAAAACAGTATAAAAGTATGTGGTTAGGGGTTTTACGGCCTTAAAACATATGTAATAATTCTAAAAAAAATAAAGCTGATTACTTTGCAGAATTTCATCTATTGCGGGTTATTTTGAGAACGTATTCCCCACGATAAACGAGGGACCACTGTATGATTATATCGTCTACAAGGCACACACTTAGATTCAAGTTAGCTATATTCAAGCTTTCTAAGGACTTTTTGTAAACTTTCTATTTCTTATATGGATTTTAGTTTTTTTAAATGAAAACAGCACTGAAGATGCCATTCCCTGTCAGTGACGTTAATACTCTGTGCAGTCACACCAGGGTAATTTGTATTGCTTACCGAGCCCCACTCACAGCAACATAATTGTCTTTCTCCGATAAATCAATTTTCGCTTGCTTTTCAGTGTCGTGAAGCTGATGAATCTGATTTGAAATTGTCTGTCCGCATGGCGGTTCATGAGTTGGGTCAGACTATGCCATCTGTAGGACCGCTTTTAGCCCCTTATTTTCTACCAGTGGCCGACAGTCGACTGCAATTCATTTCGCCAGTGACTTTATATATTTGTCAGTCGTGGACTTGCTGAATCCTGTACTCTTGTCGAGAGTGGATTGGCAGCAATGCCTCCTCGAACTAAATGTGTTGTCTGCGCTAGCTGCAACATGTTTGGCATTGAGGTGGTAGTGGTAGCTGACAGAGCTCCGGGATAGGCAAATTCTCTCGCACATTTTTCACACAGCTGTGCTTTTATCCAGATTTCCACCTATTAGTTGTTTAAAACAAAAATTTCCACCTAACAAACCCAGCAACGACTTCTCAGTGATTTGGTTCCCATTGTTGTTTTTTGTGTTGTGTCTTGTGTGTAAGTATTACAGGTAAAGCAGGAACTCGTGCAATGACAAACTTTTCGCGCTGTTTGGAGCGCAAAAATAAATTGCGATTAAAGGCATTTTTTGTCGCGTTACATTTTCTGCAATTAAGTAATTCATGTGATAAAGTCCCAGCCCTAATAAATATGCCTATGACCTTAATTTTCTCTTTCTCATGATGTCCAACTATGAAAGAGGTTTTCGAAAAATCAACTAGATGACATCTGATGAGTGAACTCGTGAGTAAGAGTGAACTGTTGGGAGTAATGTCTTAAAAATGTTCCTTCAATTACATCATTTTCCGGACTAAAAATTGCTGCAGAGTAAAAGTTGCACCAGCCAAAAAAAATGCATTACCAATAAAGAAAAAAACATACTTAAGTCGCACTGGACTAGAGGTTACAATTTTTGGGGAAATTTATTTGACAAAATCCAAAACCGAGAGCAGACATTTCATCTTGAAAGTTGTGATAATAACAATAAAACAGAAAGAAAACTGAAACACGGAATAGCTGCATGGCATGCTAACGTACCACACTAATGGTTATTCAGCCACATGAAGCATAGACAACGTAGCAATTACTCAGACAACTTCAGCATGAAAAAAAGCTAACAACTTTACCAAACCCTAAATCTCACTCTAAATCCATTATATCCTTCATCCTCTGTGTCACTTCTGAACAACTCTGGCAACTACAGAGGTAGCTTAAGCACGGCTGCAAAAAAGAGGAAGTGGTGTATAAATTACCGTACCATAATTATCATAATGTTATAATGATAATAATTTCAAGGACGTGGTAGTAGATAGTGGTATGCAAGCCCAGAGTGCTCTTACACAGTTGTCGATGTGACGATAATGAAAGCATGAAATTAGATATTTAATAATCTCATGTATATACCATATCTGAGTAAAAGTCACACCCCAAAGTGAATTTTTTTTTTACTTAAAATCTTAACAATAGGGTATCTAAAAAATTACATAAAAATTGGAAATGTTTCTGGGTGCATTATGGACATGTCAACTTTTGCAAGCAGAATAAAAAGGTGGGTGGTACAACAAGATTTGTGTGTGTGTGTGAGTGTACTTGAGGAGTCTGCAGATGCTGCTCCTGTAACTGAGTCTCTGGCGTGCAGCAGCCACACTGGGAGGCATCGGTGGACGTGATGGGAAATAAATGAGCACTGTCATGAAGAGTAGAGCAATTGCACTTAATTCTGCCAAAGCAAAATGAACACAGAGAAGGGAAACGTAAGTCATTTTCACTAATATTGTTGTGCACCAAATGACATTCATTAACATATTCGAAGAGCCAACGTTCCTGGGTAAAATGCTCTGTGTCATATGCATTATAGCATTTAGTAGACTTGACCATTAAATTGACAAGCAGACCAGGAAGAGACAACCTGTTTTCTGCATGACTGAGGTCTGAACCGATGCAGTGCAGATATTACCATTTGTCATTGTCATAATCAGCAGTAGCAATGATCCATAACACTATCTGGAGAGTGGCCTGTCATGCCACACCTTATTTTGGTATGTCTTCACCAAAACAAATCTTGAATAGATCCACAATGCATTGCTGTATGTCAAATTAAGAATTATATAATTCTCAAACAGTGCATAATGCCAGACTTGATCATATACGGGGGAAGTGAGTCACCATCGTTCACATTATCTGCTTATCCAGGTCTGGTTTGCAGGACATCAGCCTTAGCAAAGAGTTTGAGACAGCCCTCTCCCAAGCTACTCACACGAGCTCATCCCGGGAAGGTGGTGAGGCATTCCCAGGCCACTTGACTACTTATATAAGCAATCTCATCCATCTAAGGTTCAAGGGTGGATGCTGCTATATAGATGGCTGGTCAGTGCATTGTAGATGACATGTAAATGAACAGCTTTGCTTTCTACTGGGCTCTCTCTTCACCACAATGCAATGGGTGAGGTCTACATTATTCCAGACTGTGCCCAAATCCACCTGTCAATCTCCCGTTCAGCATTCCCCTTACTCACAGACAGAACCCAAAGACACTTCTCCACTTGAGAGAGTTGTAATCCACCAGTTTCCTGAGTACTTCCTGTTTTATTTCAAAATGCATTCCTCTCACAATTGTTTTGGTTACCTTACACACATTGCTCTCTTAAATTTCCTTATTGTTGCGTGCCCCTCAATTCTCAATTGCACTTTTTAAGTTGTGCTATTTTTAGAACAGGTCTACAGGACTATAACCGCAGGTAAAATTGTCAACTGAAAACACACCCATCTCAATAAACTACTGCCAAGCTCTGTCCGTGCTGAAAAGATAACATAGTCTGTAGCTGTCTTCATTTACAAAGACCTTCAACCCTACAGTGTCTTTGAAAAACAAAGTTTTAAAAAGATGTTACAGAATGAAAGACATACCTGCATACATAACCAGCTGAATCCTGTCTTGGATGTAACTGTTTGAAAATGATGTTTCAGTCCCTGTGAATGAGTCATTAGGGGCAGGCACTAACAGGGGTCCGACCACAAATGATGCAGCACCCCCTAAGTAGCAGAAGAGTGAGGCAATCGCAGTGGCTGTGGCTCTTTGGTCAGGGCCAAACCATGTGGTGGAGAGGAGCGGGCCTGCGCTCATTGTAGTTGGGCCAGCCAGACCATTTAGAAACTGGCCACCATGTATAAACCTGTAATGAAGACAACAGAAGGCATTTAGTTCTAGATATCAAGAGCGTAAGTGATGACTGAAATGCAACACAGTTCTCGTTTTACCCTCAACTGTGACTCTATGAAAACATTTTGAGGATATCTTGGCACCACGTTTATTTTCTGAAAGTCTTTTAAGAAGAATTTCACTATTTGGAGAACAAGGGGCAGCAGTGGCTCTGTCTGTAGAGACTTTGATTAAGGACCAGAGGGTAGCTGGTTTAAGTCCCAGTACTAACCCCAACCTAGTGAGGGGCGCAAACCCACACAATCTATCCCCTACAACATGACGTACATACTGTGATGACGATTGTACTTCACATATCCATGCATGTACTTGACTGAGATTTCCCCTTTGGGAATGAATAAAGTTAACTCTCTTTCATTCCGTGGGCCATTTTTGATGGCTTTGATTTGCTTCAGCTATAAAATTTTGCTCCTAAAAGTAATTCAAACACTGTCAATTTCGCAATTCAAACATCTACCTGTTGATTTCACCCCTACATCATCATTGTTGTTAATGTTTCAATTGCATTTTCAGTAATAACATCAGATGGTTGCAGGGGTCTCAGCACCATCCAGCAAGTTTTCCTTGTTTTCAGCGCACAGATCGAGAGAAAAATTATCAGTTAGAGCAGCTGTCTCAAACTCAAATCAGCAGAGGGCCAAATGGGGGCACAACAAAATTTTCGACTATCAGAACGCTCTCGGGCCGCAGTAAATGACGACCCGCGGGGCGCGAGTTTGAGACCGCGAGTTTGAGACCCATGATTTAGAGATTGATGCAATGTACTCTATTCAGCCTTTGTAATTTGAACTCAAATACATTGAGAGAAAAAAATCTGACACAGTGCCAAACAATTAGTCAAGTCAAGTCAATTTTACTTATACAGCGCCACATCATACCTGAAGTTATCTCAAGCACTTTCCAAGATGGAGCCGGTAGAGCCCCTCAATATGTTAACGCTCAAAATCTATAAGATGAACACACTAAGAGACCTAACAAATCCCCTTTTAGCAACCGTGGCAACGAAAAACTTCCTTTGAGGGGAAGAAACCAGGCAGGCCAAGCTGTAGGTGGGCGGCCAACTGCCTTCACCGGTTGGGGTTGAAAGAGAGAGGGAATGGGAGAGAGACAGAGATGTGTAGAGTGCCAGCACGCGGTTGTGAATGTGACAGTAATGAACAACTGACATCACATCAGGTGTAACCAACACGGTGCACCAAGTCGCATGAGGCGCTCGCAGGCCTTTCCTAAAAATAGCACCACTCACCAGTGAGCTCAAATCTGATGTTATTCTGTTGTATTCCTTTCAAGTCACACTTGCATTTGCTGTATATATGTTCTAAAATGAAAATATCCTAAAAATATGCTAATTGAACATTAAGTGTGGTTGAACTCTGATCTACTCTAATTCAATTCGGGTGGAGAGTAAGCTAGCAGGTACAGCGATGATGGGCACTGACTGTTTTCTTATCCCCAAAAATATGGAGGAAAAATGTCTGAAAAAGTATCACTTTCACATCTATTTTCATAATTTGACACATCTGAGTTTTAATTGCATCCCTGGCCAAATTATGGGAAAAAGAAGTGCAACTTATACTCCCCAAAGTACGGTGCTTCATCAGCATTCTTTCCTCAAACCCCTGTTGTTAAAATAGAAAGACATTTCCCTTGGACTTTGACATGAATAGAACAGCAATACAAAAAGTTCCTCTCCACACCCATGATCTCCCCATAGTCCTCAGAATACAAGCAATAATCCTCAATAATTGTACCGGTATATCAAATGGTCTCTCGTGATCTTTCAGCATGTGAAAATGTCATTATTTGTTATCAATCATGCAAGCCTTTAATTGGTAATTAATATTTTTTCAGGAAGTCTTACCATCGTCTGAGTGGCTGCTCTTTCAGTGGAATGCTACGTAGAGCAGCTCCCAGGAGCATAAATAAAGCTGAGAGGAGTAGAGATACGCGCAATCCTTGAAGAGAAAAGAAACATGGTGAGTGAGGAGATAAAAGACTCAAAATGCTGCACATCCAGGACACTGACACACATTGACGGTGGACATATTGTGTTGTAAACAAATGCAAATGGTATTTCTGTGACAGAAACATTTCACAATTGTGCCATCTCTTGTCTTCAAATCACTGATACAGCAGCTGTGAGGACGCCAGGGTTCAAGTGAATCCTTAAAACCTTAAGATTTAAGATTCAAGAGTTTTGTAAGTCACATATTTATGGTATGTGCAGTGAAATCAAAGTGGTAATGCTCTAGGAAATGTGCAAATTAAACTCTAAAAACTGCAACTGGAAAAAAAGAACTATGACATCTTCAAGTAAAGGATTAGCAGAGATCTATACATGAAGATAGAATTATAAAGCGTATTATATGATAGATACTAGGGTCAATCATGCTATAAATCTAACAATGTCTGAATCGCCCTCCATGGTGGTTAAGTCAAGGCACTGTGCTGAGGTGTGTCTTAAGTGTGCCCATATTCCTCATTTAAGACAGAAAATCCCAGCATTTGTTTGTCGATGATGATGCAACACTGCCTGATAACCATGAATAATGTGAATACTATAGAATCGGTAAAAGACCTGACAGAGAGCATACGGGCAAAGAAGGCACTAATAACACAATCTACACTCTCCCGGAAGAGGACCCCTGCAAAAGCAGTTAAGATTGATCTACTGGATAGATACCCCGAGGAGTGCCCAGGAAGAGGGAGGCATGAGCACAAGAGTCAGTAAGACAGATGTAATAGTGACCAGCATAGGCAATGGAAAAAAAAAAAAAACACTTCCAGCATGCGGTGTACACTCATGGTCTGTAATAGGGGTCGGGAACCTTTTTGACTCAGAGAGCCATAAAAGCAAAATATTTGGAAATTAATTTCAGTGAGAGCCATATAATATATTCTAAGACTGAATTCAACTAAATGTGATTATAATAAGACAACAAAGGCTATATCATCACATTAAAATAATGGACAATTGCCCCTGCAGCCATTAACACAGGGATTAAAGCAAAAAATATACATTTTGGATTGACTTTAATAAATTAGTTGATTCATTAATTAATCGACTGATTAATCAATCAATTTACCAACCAACCAACCAATCAATCTTGATGTTTTGCCCATCACAATGGGCATAAAAAGTTAGGTCAGCGTCTCTATCTGGGGTGGGGGAAAGGGGGAGATGTCAGCGATAAGAAAGTCCAACATGGTCACCCAGATGTTTTGCGAATGCGCTTTTTTTAGCCCTTGTATTAGCTTGTAAACGCTAATATACAAGCTAATACAAGGGCTAAAATACAAGGGCTAAAAAAGGCGCATTCGCAAAACATCTGGGTGACAATTTGGCAAACACAACAGAGCGGGCCAACCCGCTCTCTTCTGTTCCTGATTGGCTAATATCAAGATTCTAGCTACTTTGATCGGTTTACATCAGCGTCAGTTTAACGACTAAAAGGCTTTCATTGGATGGTCAAAACCACAACAAAATCTGTGTCAACTTTTTTTGGTCTCTCTTCTGTCCTTTTCTTTTTCCAAATGACAGAAATCCTTCTATTGATGGAGACACTTAAATTCCTGTGACAAGGACGTGATCAGTGAAAAATCGATGGACAGATTAAAACAAGTGAGAATATTGTCTGTTTTATCTGCGAGCCAGATGCAATCATCAAAAGAGCCACATATGGCTCCCCAGCCACCCG
>OMPJ01020911.1:17834-31106 GCA_900312935.1 Carapus acus
CGCGAGCCACATATGGCTACGTTCCCAACCCCTGGTCTCTAAGAACATGCATGGCACCGCATGATGATAAACCAAGTGAGGTTGTGTCTGTTGGGAACAGAAGCAACACTACCCAAACATTTAACCTGTGTTGCCTTGAAGAGCCAGGCCCAGAGTATGTCCAATATGCCCAGATACTTCAAGTCATCATCATCAGGTCACTTGCTCATTATACTGTATGTAGAGCCCATCAGATTCCCCAGTCTTTTCCACTCGGGTATGTCTGATGTTAGGGTCTCAGCATCAGCGAGCGATAGGCCTAGTTGGTATTGGTCCCTGGTGACGGTATCGATCCAGCTACAGTGGATCTTAGGGACTCTGTCTTTGCATTTTATCCCCTATATTGTGCGGAGTGCTCTGGTGTCAAAGCCACTGATTTTCCATGCCAGGTTTTTGTTAAGAGGCCAGCTTTCTGCTCCATACAGGGGGATGGAGAAGACTGAGCTGATTTAGATTTGCAGTGCGGTCTCTCTTGATATGGAATGGTGTCTCCATAGTGGCTTTCAGGGAGATTTCATTGTGCCGGCTGCTAGGGCACGTCTCTTCTTTATCTCTGTTGTTGTATCTCCGTTGTTGGTGACAGTTGACCCAAGGTAGATGAAGGAAGTCATAAACTCCACTTCTTCCCCACCAATGAGCAATGGAGGGGAGGGTTCACTACTAATGAGCATTAGCTATACAAATTAAATTGTATTGTATTGTATTGTATTAGTTTTGTCTTTAGACAGCTGACTCTTGGACCCAGTTTGTTGGCTTCATCTTGGTAGATTTCCAGGGATTCTTAGCTGATCTGGTGTCGAGCAAAATGGTGTGGTGTCATCAGCATATTCCAGGTCGGTGAGCAGGTAGCTGCATTAGTCATTAGTCACTGCCTACTTGAACCTGTGAACATGGCCACAGATCCATTCCATCAGATGGTCGATGCTGCAGTTGAACAGATCCGGTGCAACTACGCATCCCTGTCTCTCGCCGCTGTTAATTGAGAACCAGGGGGAATTCTTGTTGCTAATCTGTACACACTTTCTGTATCGCCGTACAGGTTTTGATTGAGGATAATGATCTATCACAGGGCTCCAAGGATGGCAAGGATTTTCTAGAGAGATGCACGATCAACAGTGTTAAATTTGGCCTTGAGATTGAGGAGGGCAATATAAAGGTGTCTGTCTGAGCAGAATTTGCGTGCCTTCTCAATTAATGGTCGGAGGGCAGAGATCTGGTCCATTGTGGATTGAGTTGGCATGAAATCCCCCTGCTGGGGACGTCGTTTGCATCTGATTGCCGGCAGGGCCTGAGAGAGAAGTATACAGATCTTTGCTGGGATGGAGAGGAGTGTGATATCTCTGTAGTTACTGCAGACCAATTTGTCACCCGTTTGTTTCCAGAAGGGGAGGATAATGCCACAGGTCATGTCTTCTGCACGGGACTCGGTTATCCAGACCTCGTGAGTGATATGTGTGAGCCACTCAATGGTGTTGTCAGCTCACAGTTTCAGCATTTCTGCTGTGACATTGCAGATACCACGAGCTCTGTCATTTCAAAGTCTGGACAGAGCTTGTGCAACCTCTTCTTTAGTGTCACAGTCTACGCTGCAATTTGAATTTGCGCTGGCACGTTAAAATGGTTCAGTAATAGTGGGACTTGTTTGTGGTGGAGGGTGATGAAGAAATTCAATGAAATGCTCCTCCCAGCAGCTCATGCATTCCTCCACGGAGCTGAGTGCGTTTCCCTGTGATTCCTTTATCAGGGCTGTCCTCTGTTGGGAGCAAGTTTTTACTTGTTGCAGGGTTTGATAAACTTGGGTTTAGTTGTTGTTCTCCGCAGTTGCCTCCATATGTCCTGCTTCACTTTGCCAGAATCTCTTCCTGTCTTCTTTTATCGCAGTGTTATGGATGTGGTTTAGGCGATATTCAGTCATGTTGCTCTTGACAAGTGCAGCCCTGCACAGCTTTATGATGTCTAGCGATGCTGGTGATATCAAGGGACACCTTGTTGTAGGGCGGGTACGTTGAATGGAGTCAGCAGTTGCCTGGTTTATTGTTAAAACAAAAAGGTTCCAGTTGGCGAGTTCCACCTTTGCCATTCGACATTTGCCATTAAACGTGTTGGAGTTGAAGCTGGCAAATACTGATGTGATGTCGGGGTCTTTGAGATGGGATCTCATTTGGGGTGAGGCCTGTGTTGATGGAACCGCCTTTAGTTTCAGTCTTAGCTGGGCTACCAGTAAATGGCTTCTATTTTCTAACCACTTTTGCGGCAGCATGACTCGGAGATCCCCAAAATGGGGATGTTGTATTGAGACAGTTTGCAAGATAGAAAAGTAGCGTATCCTGTATGTCGAAGTGTTTGCACATTCCATAAGCAAAACAGAAGGGAAGGTGGAGATTGATCAATTGTTGGTCTGGGAGAGGCATCGGTTGAGGCCAATGGTCAGTCTGACTATTTCTGATTGCTTTCGTGACAAAAGGGGGTGTTTATCTGGAGTGGGTTGCCTGCCCACAGCCAGAGAGCCTGCTTGGGGGGCTGCCCCCTTAGGGACTGCTGGTCTACCCTGAACCATACATTGTCTGGGCCCTCGCCAGAGACCTGTTTGCCAGGGGAAACCCTACCAGACTGGCTATTCAGAGTGTTGTGTTAAAGCATATCAGTGGAAAGTCCACTGTCACTGGCCAAGTCACTGTCCAAGATGGTGGCACGAACACGTGCTGCAGCCCAACGCTCCTCAAGTTGTAGCAGGCTTTTATGGTAATACTTGTGTCTCCTAACACTGAGTCACACGACTGTGCAGTACAGCAGGGCAGATCTGGTCTCCACTGAGGAAAACTCCTCTTGCCCACACAAGGGCCTAAACCTCTGGAATAACATTCCTCCTGAGATCTGGAAGTCACTCAACAAAGCCGGCTTCACCATCCCCCCGCTAGTGTGGCACAGGTGGCAGAGACATAGGAAGCAGAAGCAGAGTAAGTGGGAAGGGCTAGCAGCTAAATTAAACACTAACTCCTACAAACCGGTCATTCCCAGCCTCCAACGCCTGGTACTCAAGCCACCCCTGTGCCCTGAATCTAAAATCTATGGTAGTTTTACTTGGATTGGAATTATGGAAATAAACACACTTTTTCATGATATTGTAATTATTTGGAAAGGGTCTGTGGCTCTTGGGGTCATACAGACACGTAAACCTCCCGACCAAAATGAGATGATGGTTCAAGTGGTGCAGTCTAATCCCGCAAATATCAAGTCTGACTGGGGGCAGATCATATGGCCTGCAGCCGCAGCTTTGTCAGCCAAATTCTGGGGGCATTTGTGAATGGGGAGGCCAAAAGGAAAACAAGTAACAAGAAATCACAACCACCACCGTCTGCTTCATCGTCAACTTGGTTAAGGATGGAGGAGGACAAAAGCTTTGCAACATCCTGTGCAAAGAACCACAGAATATCAGGCAGGACATTAATTTGCTGAAGTCTTAGTACAAAATGGCAGATGGAGAAGAATGAATTGGTGCAGCCCAGTAAATGTACATCCAATCGGAAGACATCAGGGTTCTTCAGAGATGGGGTGGCGGTAAGAGAGGAAAAGCCAATGTGCTGCTTTCAAGCCAACCCCTTCACGTTCATGAAAGATTTGCTGGGGCAGAAGCGCAGTGGCGACACGCCTTACCGCGACAAGACGCTGAGGCAGATGTTCAGCAATGCCGCAAGAGAGCATGATATGGAAGAGCACAACAACCTCAAAATCCACTGTCGAGATGTCTTTTATTTGGCCCACTCATTGTTGCAGATGGGTTCATACAGTGGAATTCAATTCAATTCAATTTAATTTGTTTAGCGCCAAATTATAACAGGAGTTATCTCAAGGCGCTTTACAGGATGGAGCAGGTAGTGCTCCTCAGCATGTTAACACTCAGGGGCTATGGGATGGACACACAGACACCCAACACATCCCCTATTAGCGACAGTGGCGAGGAGAAATCTCCCCTCAAGGGAAGGAACCTTGGGAGAAAGAATAATAATGAATAATGAATTATTCTGTTTCTTTGGAGAGCCACTTGGAGAGTCAGATTAGATAAACTGATGAGCCCTACACATGAGCCCACCTATGTCCTTGCCTCCCTAACCTTAAGTCCAAACTGCTGTACCTGAGCTGATTCCCTCTCTAATTTTGTCAAACCTGATTACTCTCAATGAAAACTTCAACATCCTCATCTCTGCCATTTCCAGCTCTTTCTTTAACGCACAGTTCATGTTGTTTTATTCCCTCTGACTTGAGTGGATGCAGTAAACAAAGTATGATACACTTGCAATATCCACACTTACACTTTTGATGACACAAGTATAAAGTCAGTATGTGCAAGAGTATGTCACCACAGCTGCATAAACATGTACCGATTAATGGCCCGTTCAATTACCAGGTCACCATAGGCACGGGTCCTCCCCCATCGATAACTTAAAAAAAACGGATCGAAGAGAAGGGCAGTCATCATTTCTGCTATCTCCTCACACTGAAGTCACAATACTTTCGAACATCTCTCCTCCAACAGGCGCTACAGAGCACTGCTTGCCAGATCCCCAAGTCTTTGGTGTTTAACCTTGTTTTGATATTCAGTTTAACTGTTGACAGGGAACAGCGAACAGACTGATGTATGAAGTCATTATATGTGCCACTACGCAAGAAAGAGCTTTACTTCACCAGAACTGCTACTATGCACTCGTGGAATTGTACATCCATCTTTATTCAACAAGGCAACCCAGGTGTATTTTTGTTTGTTTCAGCATGACACAGAAAAAGTAAAGAAAACAGCAGTCAAACTACCAGTTGGTGACTACCTAGACATGAACGCTGGTTCTCATTCGGACTGAGGCATCCGCCACCGGATACTTAAAAAAAAAACATCGCCTGGGAAACAATCAATTGACAATACAGACCCACGAATCGTGTTTTTCCAAACATGAAACTAGAACCGAGACGAACCAAAGTTAAAGCGCTGTGGCAAGCATACACGGCAGAACACGCTGTACCAGAGGCAATTGGCTCACCTTTTTTGTCCATCAGCCATATAAACAACAGCCACGGGATGAACCCTACCGGGCCCCATAGCACTAAGGCAGCAATGTCCGACTTTGTGAATCCGTATGCGCGGACAGCCGAATTTTGAATGGGCCCCCAGAAGTTCCATACCATTCCCTGCATAAATCCCAGCAGAGAAAACAAAATCAAGACCAGCCATCGTCTACCATACACTCTACTGCTCGCTCGTAGATTATTTGTGGCCGCCTGAGACGGGACAAGGAGGGGCTCCGTTTCGCCGTCGGTGCTTTCAACGGCACCCATTTGTAACAGTCTGTCAAATCAACACCTCCCTCTGTCGTTTCTCCGAGTGGAATTCGGTGTTCGATAATCTGTAAGGCTCCCTCGAGAGAGCAACACAAAATACATTACAACTATCAAACTTCACTGCGCACGCACCAACGGAAGTGAACTGCGGAAACGTCATTGAGGATACATGCCCGGATATTTTGGTTCATCTCTAAGCTATTCCGAAAATGCGGAGTAGGACTACTGAAGTGTCGACGCGGCAGGAAGTCCACATGCATGGTCAATCCGAAGCGTCGCCGGAATCTGTTTTCGTGTTCTGCGTTCACCATTTGCTCTAGAAGTGAAAGGTACGTCTCTACGAAGCTCCAACTTAATAGGCGAACACCTGAAAATGCCAACGAGACGTTTT
This sequence comes from Carapus acus, assembly GCA_900312935.1. Classification (NCBI taxonomy): domain Eukaryota; kingdom Metazoa; phylum Chordata; class Actinopteri; order Ophidiiformes; family Carapidae; genus Carapus; species Carapus acus. Next base: position 23,593 of record OMPJ01020911.1, read on the forward strand.
CGACACTCTGTTTACTCTTGTGTAAGATTGTTCAAGCATGGTCGCGGTTGCATCTTCTGAGATGCAACCACCTGTAATACTTTCGTGTCATTTGTCCAAATGCTACAACACAATAACCATGCTGTTAGAATTAAGCTTGTAGGGAGAGAGGGTTTATTCTGTTGTGGTATAAAGGAAAACCATCAAGTATCCAATTCAATATCTGCACATTGCCAACTCATGACAGAAGTTATCTAAAGGCACTTTCCAGGATGGAGCCTATGGAGCTCCTCAACATTTTAATAATCCACTCTGTGAAGTTTACGTGCAGAGGCCAAACATCTCTTCCATTTGCAAGCACTCAGCAATGGTGGCAAGGAGAAACTGCCCTGCAATGGGAAACCTCGGGCTGACTGCAGGAGGACAATAATCTGCCACGACCGGCTAGGTTGAGAGAGACAGAGGCAGAGTTAGGTGTTAAGATGCTCAGCAGTAATAAGCAATGATGACCTTGATAGATTGAATTTAGCATGCTTAGAGAAGATGAAGACATGTCAGAAGCTGAGAACAGCATGCTGATCAGGAGCAGGACCGGAATGTTCGACGGTCCTTCATCATTGGTCATGTTCCATCTGCAGTTTAATAACGCTTTGGTCACCAAGACTCTGAGGAAGAGGCCGAATTAGTAACATGCATCAACGGAACATGTATACATGTGAGAGAGAGAGGGGAAGAGGAGAGAGGGGAAGAGGAGAGAGGGGAAGAGGAGAGAGGGGAAGAGGAGAGAGAGGGAGAGGAGAGAAGAGAAAAGCTCAGTGCATCAAGAGAAATTCCCCTGCAGGCTGGAGTAGCCTCAGAGTAATCTCAGTCGCAGAAGTCTGGGTTGATGATAAGGCACCATCCCCTACATCAGGGATGCCCATTACGACCATCGCAATCTAACGGTCAATCGCATCGGTTGTGTGGGTAGATGCAAGGCAGTGTTTAAAAACCCCCAAAACAAAACAAAAAAAAAACAGCACGTTGGTCACTGAGCATGCTCAATTTCCGGCATTCAGTGCAGCGAAACGAACAACCTGGCAATGTAAGCCTCCGATTCTTACCCCTCGTTTTTTCTCTCTCACTTGAGAAGGGGTATTAAAATGAATGGTGGAGTGAGACGAAGTAAGAAGCCAAAAATGAGTCACTATCATAAGAAATGGGAGCAGGCCTTTTTTTCCACTTTGTCATTTTCAAAGTGCGTTTGCCTCATCTGTTAGTCTACCGTGGCAAGACCACAGCAGGAAGATGTGGAGCGGCACTTTCGATCTGTCCAGAAACGCTACGATACCGATTTACCACCACAAAGTGAGCCAAAAAAAGAGAAAGGTGAAGGAACTACTTTAAAAGACTTTAAAAAACCCAAGGAATAAGTTATTATCTTTGATTAAAGCTGTTACAGGAGGATACAGGAGGAGATGTCACAGGAAAGCTGTTGCTACAGGAAGATCTGACCCAGCAGCTTTAGACGGGCATTGCAGGCTCACTGCAACTTTCTCACATAATTGGACAGATGGACGAATCTATGGACGTGACTGACACAGACCAGTTGTGTGTCCTTACTCGTATGGTGTGCAAAAGAGGAGCTACTACTGACCTGGCCATTTTGAAAGTAGCTCCCTAGCCAAAAAATTGTTGGCACCCCTGCTCTAGATGCAGTAGAAGAGATAGACAGATTGACTGAATTATCGGCGTCATGATTGATTGGATTTTTGATAATGTTGCAACATGCTTGATACCTCAATTTCGTCACACCTATTGTATTTTCAGGTTGCTCTGTCACATGAGTCAACTGCACTATCAAGCAACACATGCAAGCAGCAAGTAATTAATTCTACATTATTTATACAGTATATCATGAATCATGTCAGAAAATGGATGGATGGATGAATAGTGATGATCACTGTTAGCGTCTCTAGCGACGCTCCTATAATGACAAAGTAGTTTGGGCTGAAGCCCTGTCCTTACAACTTACCTCTGGGTTGAGTGGTTGGAACTGAAAGAGTGCACCCTTCACCAGACCGAAGGGGTGAACATTTAGGGTTGCTGTGTGTTTTATTTTAGTTCTTGGGTTGTTTGTGAAGGAGTTGCCGTGTGGGTGCGCCTTCATTGCCTATATGTGTGGGTAAGTGGGTGACTACAAGGAATGGCTCATGGTTTGGGACGCAATGATTAGTGCTCCACGAGTAGTGTCACCCATCCCGTAGTGGTTTGTGACTGTCTCTTCATTCCCGCCTAGTTCGAGCTGGGACTGGGAAAGACAGGTATGTATGTGATATGAGGTAATTAATTAAATAATTGATTAGTGTTCTATGATGCATGTTGTGACGGCTGCAAAGTTGGCGCTACATGATGTGTCAAATGTATGTATACTAATGTAATTTCTGTGGAATATTGTTGTTGTTGTTGTTGTTCCGGCCATAAGACGGAACATTGTGTGGATGCGGTCCCTGCACAAAATCCTTTGAAGTTCACGCCACGGAATGGTGACTTGCCCCATTGCACAATAGAAATGGTAGCACTGTTTGTTTATGTGTTTAACAGAGTTTAAAGAGGAACTGTGTGAGTCATAGTTGTGCTGTGTGTCCTGTTTTTCCAGGTCTGTTCATTGTCACGAATGCGTCCTGTACGTACTGTATTTAGTATGTTCTGGGTTGCAACATAATTATTTTTGCTGGTGCATGTATCTTATCTTTTATTCATTGATTGTTGTTTTGTTTTTTGCACGAAATTTTGATTGTATAATTGTCTAGACAAAGACGTTTGAGTCAGTTGGAGCTGGGACTGGGAGAGACAGAGTGTAGCGAGGGTCTCTATGAGTCACCATTGTGCTGTGTGTTCTGTTTTTCCCGTAAAGAATCAATCTAGGAAGGACCGTGTGTCTTTTGATAATTTCGACACATCCAGGTCTCCCGGGGGTTACATAATGCAGCTCTTGTGCCAGACAAGAGTTGACCCCCTCATAATACTTTTTTTACAACTAAATATGCAGATCACAAATACCATGATTGCCATATGGGGCCCGAGCCGGACCCAAAAACAACCACTTCTGGCGCTGTTGGCCAACAAGGTGCCGGTAGGAACTATGCTTCTGTTTGCAGAACACAGAGGGGGAGAAGGGCTTTGAGAGCTCAGATACAGCAACAGATAACGATTGTTAAGAATATTTAAGTAACTGTAGGGACTCTAAATGTAGTGGCAATGACTGGTTAACGGAGAGAGGTAGCTTATATAGAAAGATGGAAGGAAGATGTATTGTGTTTCCAGGAGACCAGCTGAAAAAGAAGCAAAGCCCGGAGCATTTTAGGGGGAAGAAAACTGTTCTACAATGGTGTAGATCAGCGGTCCCCCACCTTTTTTGCGCCACGGACTGGTTCCCAATCAGAGGATATTCTCACGGACCGGCTAAGTGTTTTGAATAGTTAGCGGAAATGACGTAGGCGGTCGCTGTCGCCGTGGCTCCCACGGTAACGGCGCAAGGTGTGTGTGATTCTCGTGCTGAAAAGTGGTACAGCATGGCAGAATTAGCCATCCAAGGTGAATGTTCTCAAGGAAAAGGATCCTAGTTATTGCCTGTACGGTTGTGGAGAGCACGGAGGGAAACAAAGTGCCGGCGCACAGGCTGAATAAAACTTCCGTCGCTGTTTCAATGTGTGAGTGTATTTACCCGGGCGGCTAGTAACCGCTGAACGCACTAGCTTGGCAAGCTAGCAGTTAGCTGGTTCTGTACCAAGGTTAGGGACCAGAGGCAGATATGAAGTGAAATACGACCGAAACACGAGTCAATAGCGAGTATTGGACAGGTGTGACGGAGAGGATCCAGTCACCTTCCAAAATAAAACCTTGTTCATAATAGCTTAAGTTTTGTAAATGTCCCTCCGGCCTGGTACCTATTGACCCACGGACCAGTACCGGTCCGCGGCCCAGGGGTTGGGGACCCCTAGTGTCGATGGAAAGAGGAATGGGATAGGAGTAATCCTCAAAGAACAATTTTTGAATAGAGTAATTGAGATGAGTAGAGTCACGGACAGGTGCATTAGCTTGAAGCTAGAAAAAGAAGGGGTAATGTTGTATGTAGCCAGCGCGTAGGCCCCACAAGTTGCATGCATGTCCGAAGAGAAAGGATCTCTGGAGTAAGTGGGATGAAATTTTGTAGTGTCCCCACAGGCGAGAGATTGGTCAATCGAGCATACCTCAATTGGAGAAGGGATCAGAGCAGACAAGGAGGAGCTCGGTAGATATAGTCTAAGAGAGAGGAACTCAGAGGGACAGAAGATAATGGATTTTGCAAAAACGATAGAAATGTCAAAAGTGTCTGAAAAGAGAGAGGATGATTCGTAAGGTACAGTCAGGTAGATCATATCCTGAAAAGAACATGCAACCTGAGAGAGGTAACAGATGGTAAGTTTCAAAACGTTCAGTCTCTGGAGAGTAAAATTCTATGCAAGAACTTCCATGCCTAAGGATTACATGGCCCTCAGAGAAAATCATTGTGCTGCGGATGGTGGTAAGACCCGTGGAGGAGGAACAGCCGTCCTCATGAAGCAATCCGGATGTGCAGACTGTAAGATCATCTCCAAATCCTGCTTTGAAAATGGGGAATATCATACTGTGGAATTCAACAAAACTGAGACCATTTTACTTGCCCAAAGAACTGCAATGCATCATTGCGAGTTTTGATATATATACCTCCTCTGCCAAGAAGGAGGCAGCACCCAAGCAGCTGAATGACTCAAGCAAAAAGTATACCGATCTTGCTGTCATTATGATGGGAGATTTCAACCACAGCAGTCTCAGGAGAAACATGACAAAACTGTATCAGTTTGTAATCTCTCCCGCCAAGGCTCAAGACAACACTGGTCATAGTCAAAACCGCTAGCACCTGGAACCTCATTTATCAACTGTGCGTACGCACTTAAAAGTGTGTGCGGAGTGCATATACACTTTCCTACGCAAAGTACGTGATTTAACAACTCATATTTAGGCGTAGAAATTTATGCAAATTTAAGCACAACTCTGACCATGCGTAGGCGCAACATCTAGTGGTAGAACAGTGAAACTACAAATAAGATATCCCGAGTGTCCATCAATCCCAGTGTGCGCTAACCTGTAAAACATCGGGATGTACACACAAGCGCTGTTATTGATGTTGACTTAGACTCGATCTGACGTAATTTGCTGCATAAGTAAATATGTGTGAACTGCATTAAATCCCTATGGGTTTCTTGAATTTACACATTGGGTTTCATTTTCTGTGCACTATCGCTTTGCCGTGCATGGCAATAACGGGAAAAGTGTGTGAATGCGCAAGTGTGCAGTTTAGAGGGGACAATGACCATGTCCTATCGTGTTGTGTTTTGGAGCACTATGCACTGTGCAGGGAGCCCGTTTCAAACAGCATGCAGATATTCAGCAAGAGCACACAGTAGATTCTCAGCAGATCCTACCTCCCTAAAAACACACTGATAGATCTGTGCTGTGATTTACAACCCATGTTGAAGCGGGAGACAAATCGCAACAAAGCCATCCCAGTGCACATCCAGCTCCCATAAACCCTCCAGCAGACATAGTGACAAGTCTTGGCTCCCCATGGATCGTCATACCCGCGGGCAGACGACAGAGACGGCGAGTGGAGAGGAAACAAGAGCAAAGCTGCAGGGCCCGGCGCACTAACAAGGCCACAGACTCACATGGCTATGCTAGCGCTAGTGAGGCTACAGAGGCAGCCTTCCAAACCATTGCTCCCCTACATCTTCCTCACCAACGCCACATCCCTGATCGATGAACTGAGGCCATAGACAAATTCTGCCGGTTTCCCTTTTGTTCAATACCTGTTATACCCCATGTAATCTGGATTCAGCATGGCGCCCCTCGAGGCGACGAGTTTGCTCGCCCCGCACCTGGACACTGCATTGTCCATCTCTATCTTATCACTATGTTTCATGTTTCATCGGAACGTCTCTCTTTCTTTCTTCATTATCCTATGCTTCTTTACGCGCAGCACCCGGTGCGGGGCGGCAAAGTCAGAATTTCATTGTGCAGGGAAACTTGTTTCTATACTGTACATATGACAATAAAGCTTTGTATCTTGAATCTTGTGTTTACCATGGGATTTCTGGCCATTGGGATATTTCAGCTAGAGATGAAGACAGCTCTTGCAGCAGCAGTGACAGAATTCTGAGCAGAATCATGCCAGCAGTGTTCAGGCAAAAATTTCTCCAGCTGAGAACTGCGTCCAGTTCCCATACATACAGACATGACCAACAAGCCGGAATGAACAAGGATTTCACACTACTGTATCGCTGGCTTCCAAAAATCAGTACACAAAAAAATTGGTGATGCAAGTGTGTCTGTGAAACTGGAGGATTGCATGACCCACTCATTCCGCTAAGCAGTTCATAAAACAGACAATTAAGAGGAGGCGGGTGGCCTTCAAGGCAGGATACTGTGAGGAGCACTAGAGAGTGACTCCAGGCCGGTGGCACTCACTCCAGTTGCTATGAAGTGCCTGGAAATCAAGCACTCAGTCCAAGCAACCGCTGACCCCCTCCAGTTTGCCTATCACCCCAACGTGCCAGTGGATGATGCAGTGACAATAGTCCCACATCACACCCGGCAACACCTGGAAAGCAGCAGTATTTCTGTCAGGATGCTCTTCTTGGACTACAGCTACGCATTCAACACCATACGACAGGTCAAGCTGATCATGAAGCTGACAGACCTTTGCATTCCAACTTCCATTTTCAACTGGTTCGCACTTCCTGACGGAAAGACCACAGGTGGTAAGAATGGGAGGACAGGTGTCAACTAAGCTCAGTCAGCACAGGCCCCAAACTCTTTATCCTGTACCGGTGCACCTGTCCGGTGATGTATCCGCACCAGAGGTCATCATGTGATCATCCATCCATCCATCTTCTGCCGCTTATCCGGGGCCGGGTTGCGGGGGCAGCAGTCTCAGAAGGGAAGCCCAGACTTCCCTCTCCCCAGACACCTCCTCTAGCTCCTCTGGGAGGACCCCGAGGCGTTCCCAGGCCAGCTGGGAGACATAGTCCCTCCAGCGCGTCCAGGGTCTTCCCCGCGGCCTCTTCCCAGTTGGACATGCCCGGAATACCTCCTTAGGGAGGCGTCCGGGAGGCATCCGGTTTAGATGCCCGAACCACCTCAGCTGGCTCCTCTCGATGTGGAGGAGAACTCTGAGCTCTACTCTGAGCTCCTCCCGGGTGGCAGAACTCCTCACCCTATCTCGGAGAGTGCGTCCCGCCACCCTACGGAGGAAACTCATTTCGGCCGCCTGTACCCGAGATCTTGTCCTTTCGGTCATGACCCAAAGTTCATGACCATAGGTGAGGGTAGGAACGTAAATCGACCGGTAAATCGAGAGCTTTGCCTTGCGGCTCAGCTCCTTCTTTACCACGACGGACCGGTACATCGACCGCATCACTGCCGCCGCTGCGCCGATCCGTCGGTCGATCTCCCGCTCTATTCTACCCTCACTC